>WNWK01036961.1:0-18805 GCA_009830355.1 Cherax destructor
ATAAATACCATACAAAAATACATCTCAAAGTCAGCATTTTAATCCAAAAACACGGTCGGAGTTTTTTGTTCTCATTATGCACTGTGTGCTGCAGGTTTTTTCATACTGCGCAATGACCACACAGACCCATTCTCTCACATGTGGCCTACCAGCTTTCTCCCACTTGATCTGAAGCCACTAGAATTTTGGAGTATATATTTTTTTTTTTCAACAAGTCGGCCGTCTCCCACCGAGGCAGGGTGACCCAAAAAGAAAGAAAATCCCCAAAAGAAAATACTTTCATCATCATTCAACACTATCACCACACACATACATAATCACTGTCTTTGCAGAGGAGCTCAGATACGACAGCTGAGAATTGTCCCTCCCAGCTGTCACTATCCCAGATCCCTCCTTAAAGTGCAGGCATTGTCCTTCCCATTTCCAGGACTCAAGTCCAACTAAATCAATTAACTGGTTTCCTGAATCCTTCACACAATGTTACCCTGCTCACACTCCAACAGATCGTCATGTCCCAAAACCATTCGTCTCCATTCACTCCTATCTAACACGCTCACACATGCTTGCTGGAAGTCCAAGCCCTCGCCCACAATACCTCCTTTACCCTTCCCTCCAACCTTTTCTAGGACGACCCCTACCCCGCCTTCCTTCCCTACAGATTTATACGCCTCCAAGTCATTCTACTTTGATCCATTCTCTCTAAATGACCAAACCACCTCAACAACCCTCTTCAGCCCTCTGACAAATACTTTTAGTAACTCCACACCTTCTCCTAATTTCCACATTCCGAATTTTCTGCATAATATTTACACCACACATTGCCCTTAGACAGGACATCTCCACTGCCTCCAGCCTCTTCCTCGCTGCAGCATTTGCAACCCATGCTTCATACCCATATAAGAGTGTTGGTACGACTATACTTTCGTACATTCCCTTCTTTGCCTCCATGGATAACGTTTTTGTCTCCACAGATACCTCAACGCACCACTCACCTTTTTTCCTTCATCAATTCTATGGTTAACCTCATCCTTCATAAACCCATCCGCTGATACGTCAACTCCCAAATATCTGAAAACATTTACTTCTTCCATAATCCCTCTCTCCAATGTGATATCCAATTTTTCTTTATTTAAATCGTTTGATACCCGCATCACCTTACTCTTATCTATGTTCACTTTTAACTTTCTACCTTTACACACTCTCCCAAACTCGTCCACTAACCTTGCAACTTTTCTTTAGAATCTCCCATAAGCACAGTATCATCAGCAAAAGTAACTGTGTCAACTCCCATTTGCATTTAATCCTCCAAAATTTAATCCCCCCCCTCTCCCCAACACCCTAGCATTTACTTTTACAACCCCATCTATAAATATATTAAACAACCAATGTGACATTACACATCCCTGTCTAAGACCTACTTTTACCGGAAGTAATCTCCTCTCTCCTACACACCCTAACCTGAGCCTCACTATCCTCATAAAAACTCTTTACAGCCTTCAGTAACTTACTACCTATTCCATACACTTGCATCATTTGCCACATTGCTCCCCTATCCACTCTATCATATGCCTTTTCTAAATCCATAAATGCAATAAAAACTTCTCTACCTTTATCTAAATACTGTTCACATATATGCTTCACTGTAAACACTTGATCTACACATCCCCTACCCACTCTAAAGCCTCCTTGCTCATCTGCAATCCTACTCTCTGTCTTACCTCTAATTCTTTCAATAATAACCCTGCCATACACTTTACCTGGTATACTCAGTAAACTTATTCCCCTATAATTTTTACACTCCATGCGTGTCGTAAGAGGCGATTAAAATGCCGGGAGCAAGGGGCTAGTAACCCCTTCTTCTGTGTATATTACTAATTGTAAAAGGAGAAACTTTCGTTTTTCCTTTTGGGCCACCCCGCCTTGGTGGGAAACGGCCGACGTGTTGAAAGAAGAAGAATTTTTACACTCTCTTTTATCCCCCTTCCCTTTATATAAAGGAACTATACATGCTCTCTGCCAATCCCTAGGTACCTTCCCTCTTTCATACATTTATTAAACAAAAATACCAACCACTCCAGCACTATATCCCCCTGCTTTTAACATTTCTGTCATGATTCCGTCAATTCCAGCTGCTTTACCCCCTTTCATTCTACGTAATGCCTCACGCACCTCCCCCACACTCACATCCTGCTCTTCTTCACTCCTAAACGATGTTGTACCTCCCTGGCCAGTACATGAAATTACCGCCTCCCTTTTTTCATCGACATTTAAAAGTTCCTCAAAATATTCCCGCCATCTACCCAATACCTCCAGCTCCCCATCTACTAACCCCATCTACTAATTCATTCAGTGCCCTGGTGATGGACCAGGTGCTTCGACTTATTCAGTGCCCTGGTGATGGACCAGGTGCTTCGACTTATTCAGTGCCCTGGTGATGGACCAGGTGCTTCGGCTTATTCAGTGCCCTGTTGATGGACCAGGTGCTTCGGCTTATTCAGTGCCCTGGTGATGGACCAGGTGCTTCGGCTTATTCAGTGCCCTGGTGATGGACCAGGTGCTTCGGCTTATTCAGTGCCCTGGTGATGGACCAGGTGCTTCGGCTTATTCAGTGCCCTGGTGATGGAATAGGTGCTTCAGCTCCTGTGGTGCTCTTGTGATGGACCAGGTTCTTCAGCTCTTCCAGTATCCTGTTTTATAATGCCCTGATTATCGAAGCATATTCCATGGATGGAGTAGGTGGGTTGGGTAGGAGTTTTTGTTTGTGGGATTGGTTTTGGGTTTTAGGGGACCTGCCTAGCGTGGACCAGTTGGCTTGCTGCAGTGTTCCTTATTTCTGTTTTCTTGTGAGTGAGAAGGGTTGGATTTGAACGGGATTTGCACAATTGTTGGGAGGGGGTTGTCGGGTTTGTTCCTTGGATGGGGATAGGTTGGACAAATATTTTGTTGGTGGGTTGGTTTTGACATGGACTTACCAAGTATGGGCCAGTAGGCCTGTTGCAGTGTTCCTCCTTTCTTATGTTCTTCTACTCTGTTTTTAACTGACATCCATTCGTTCCCTAGGCTTTCTTACCTTGTTTATCTCACTCCAAAATTTTTCTTGTTTTCAGCAAATTTCTTGACAGAGCCTCTCCCATTCTTTCATCTGCTCTTCTTTTGCACTCTCTCACCACTCTCTTCACCTTTCTTTTACTCTCCATATACTTCCTCTTCTATTAACACTTCTGTTTTGTAAAAACCTCTCATAAGCTACCTTTTTCTCTTTATCACACCCTTTACTTCTTCATTCCACCACTCACTCCTCTTTCCTCCTGCACCCACCCTCCTATAGCCACAAACTTCTGCCCCACATTCTAATACTGCATTTTTAAAACTATCCCAACTCTCTTCAACCCCCCCAGTACTCCTACTTGCACTAGCCCACCTTTCTGCCAATAGTTGCTTATATCTCACCCTAACTTCCTCCTCCCTTAGTTTATACACTTTTACCTCTCTCTTACTTGCTGTTGCCATTTTCTTTTTGTCCCATCTACTGCTCACTGTTAAGAAAGTTGAGGTGTACTGCTCACTGTTAAGAAAGCTGAGGTGTACTGCTCACTGTTAAGAAAGTTGAGGTGTACTGCTCACTGTTAAGAAAGCTGAGGTGTACTGCTCACTGTTAAGAAAGCTGAGGTGTACTGCTCACTGTTAAGAAAGTTGAGTATATATGTGTACATCAAAAACACTGGCTCGTAAGACGTATATATATACGTCCGAAAGAGTCAAAGGGTTAAGGACATGTGTGCAAAGTGGAGTGAGTTACAAAGCTTTGTGGAGAAATATCACCCTAACAAAGCTGTTGCAAGCCGTGTCTGCAACATGTTCAATGACAATGCCTTGTCCCATTTTAGGTAAATCTTAAAGAGACGCCAGAAACAGACCTTTCTGGACAGACTTTTTGTGCGACAGGAGTACAGTGACTCTCAAGCTGGTCCTAGTGCCAGTAAAAGACAAAGAAGGGAAGTAACCATGGATAGGGCCTTGATACCTGAAGTCCATATGGAAGGGGATTCCCCTTCCAAACAATAACCTCTCCTCCTCCCTCTCCCCTCCTTGCCATCTTCCATACGCCAGCAAGTCTTCAATAAAGGTAAAAGTGATGTTAAATGTTCATTTATCCATTTCATTAGTCATTTATATTTATTTCTCATTGTTTCCTGTATGTAAAACTATAGTTATTCTCTATAAAATGTATTTTTTGTTAATATTTTTGGGTGTCTGGAACGGATTAATTGGATTTACATTATTTCTTATGGGAAATGTTGCTTCAGCTTTCGTACAGTTCGGTTTTCGTCAGACTTTCTGGAATGAATTAATCACGAAAACCGAGGTTCCACTGTACATTTGCTTCCTCCGTACTCCCTCCCTCCCAATCTGATATTATCTTTTCTATTTTTTAGATTTTTTGTTACTTACATCAACTCTTTCTTATGTTTACTTTTAATACCCTGCTTAAATGTACCCTCCCATATTCCTCCATCAGCCTTTGCAATTTCTTTTCAGAATCTCCCATAAGAATCACATCACCAGGAAAGAGCAACCTCATCTTGGTGACATCACGTCCCTGTCTAAGGCCTACTTTTACTGAAAAATAATCCCTCCCCCTCTCTCTCTCTCCTCTGAATATCCTGAGTCTCACTATCTGTATAAAAACTCTTTTCTGCTTTTAGTAACTACTGCCATTGCTTTATTATGTTTTTAAAATGCAGAGCAATATAGGCCTTCATTCTACTTTACATTTACAAGGGGTTCCAAACAAACAAACAAGTTGCATTCCTAGTGTTTCAATATACAAGAAAGAGTTGTTTCTAATCCAGAACTAGTTTTCCCTATACAAAAAATACTACAAAGAATGGTCATCTGTCAAAAATCCCATAACTGTGGAACAGTATTGGCCAAGAATTTTTTTTATACCATTTTCTTGTGGCCCTTGTTCATAAGTACCCTTAACTTACCTCAAATATGAGAACTTTAATGCACACAAAACCTATATGAAGACTGGTTAAAGCAATTTACCATAACACAGTATTGTGAGAAACATACTTACTTTCATCAACATGGGTTTTGTTTTCTACATGTCCTTCAATATCTTTACTAAACCATTCATTGAACCACAGATGTGAGTCAAAGAGTGTGGGCATGATGAAGTGTAGCAAAGCCCAAAGTTCAGCCATGCTATTTTGAATTGGTGTCCCTGACAGCAGCAAGCGGTTCCTGCAGCTGAACCCTAGCAGTAGCTTCCATCTCTGACTGTTAAATAAACAAAGATTATTATGACAATGAAAACAGTACAAATATATTTATGGATCAGGCAGTGTTAGGTGGTAGTGTTCGGTAATGTTAAGCAGTGGTGTTAGGTAGCGGTGTGAGGTGGATATGAGTTGGGTGAGAGCTGGGAGTGAGGTGGGAGTGAAGTAGGTGGGTGTGTGTGTGTGTACTCGCCAATTTGTGATTGCAGGGGTCGAGTTACCTCCTGTTCGTGGTGTGTGAGAGAGCACGCATGGGTGTATACAAAGTTCTCCAACCACGGATCAAACAAAACAGGTATTACCTACTCCTTACTAACTACTAATCATACTGTATCTGTATTGTATATGGTGCTGTCTGCCTATGGTTCCCTTGTCCCTGAATATCTGGCATGTAGGTAAAATATAAGCACATATTATGCTAGCTCATCCTGTGTGAGTGTACACGAGAGTAATCCCATGCATGTAGTATACCTACCAAAAGAACTTTTTGTAATCTGGCAACTTTGGTGAGTTTTGAGGCAAGCCAGGGATCTGCTAATGACCCTACCAAAACATACAGTGAGATTTTGTTGTCATCGCGTTGATCCATGGAAGTCCTCACCACATATATATAATGTACTGTATCTCTGACAGCACTCAGCCTGGAGGGCCTCACTTGTGTCCTGCAAGGTTATCTAATATTTCTTATTCCTCACCTCTTGATCTCTTGCTTGCAACTGTATACAGTAACTATACTCTGCACCTTCACTCACCTTTCATAACTGATCACTTTTTTTCTTTTAACCAGTTTACTTTTCAATATATTTCCACCAATAAAATTATGATATTTAGATGGCAATGTGATCATAACCTCACCTTGGTTGGCATGTGCATGTGTATGCTTTTATGTCCTATGTCTCCAGATTGCATGAGATAAGATAGACTAAACAGGTTGTAAACTTAGTTCATAAATAGCTTACAAAAACAAATATCATACATAATGGTATTACTATATACAATACCAACAAGTTAATTAAAAAAAAACATGTGCAACACTTGTGTATCTTTATTGTCAGCAATAAAGATTCTGAATTATTTCATGTGTCTTATTCATCCAGAACTGATTAGCTTAAACAGAGAAAGTACAGTTCAGTAGGGCCCCACTTTACGGCATTCCACTGATACGGACATTTCAAATTATGACCAAAACTCGCCATACGGTTCCCCCCCACATGACCTAATATGGTCACCGTGCCCCACCTGGTTTATTTACATTCTCTGTGAGCACCGCGTCTCTCCATTATGTCTGGAAACTTTCCAAAATCTCAAGTGTTTTAACCCTTTCAGGGTTATTGACGTACTAGTACGGCTTACGCCCTGGGGTTATTGACGTACTAGTACGCCTAAATTCTAGCGCCCTCAAATCAAGCAGAAACAGCCTGTTAGGCCTAGATGTGATAGAATGGGTCTGTGCGGTCAGTGTGCGCAGTATAAAAAAATTCCTGCACACCAAAGTGCATAATGAAAAAAAAACTCTGACCGTGTTTTTGGTTTAAAACAGCGACTTTGCAGTCTATTTTCGTATGGTATTTATTGATGTATTCTCGTTTTCTTGGTCTCATTTGATAGATTGGAAGATATATTACAGAAATAGCGATGATTTTGATTGGTTTGACAACGACAAGTATCTTGAAATTGAGCTCAAAGTAGCGAAAATGTTCGATTTTTGACGATGTTCAAGAGTAAACAAATCACACCATGCATCCAATACACATCAACTGGCGAGTCTAATATTCATGCACAAGTGCTCTAATATTATTTATACCATTTTTACAATGATGCAGTTGTAGACATAACAGTAAATCTTCTATTTTTTTGTGAGAATAAAAATTCAAAATAAAAAGCAAAAGTAATGTAAGAGGAGCCTGGAAATGTGACTAATGAACAGAGAAGACATTATTTTAGTGCCAGGAATGTCTGCCTTGTTTATTCTGGACCCTATTTTGAAATTGGCATCGTTTGAAATTTGTGTGAAATTGGCCAAATTGCCATTTTCTGACCACTATTTTGGGTAGTTGTAATTGGTAAATAGGCGGTTTCTTGTACTCAATCGATAGAAAAAATGGAGTTCTAGCGAAATAGCTATAATTTTAGTTGACTGAAACATTGGAATTTGCCAAAAATAGGGCTCAAAGTGGGCGAAATCGCCGATGCGTAAGTGTCATGGCTACCGCTAACTTCGCGAAAGCATAATTCCGTTAGTTTTCGATCAAATTTCATAATTTTTGTGACGTTACGATCGGAAAAAGATTCTCTATCATTTCATAAGAAAAAATAATTTTTTTTTTAAATTCTTGGACCCTGAGAACGAGTTTCGGAGACCCCCCTTGGACCCTCAAAGGGTTAAAGTTATTTCATGTTTTATATATACAGTGGTACCTCGAGTTACGAGCAGCTCCCAACTTGAACATTTATGTAAGTGTATTTTTGTAAGTGCTTTTGTAAGTGTGTTTTTGGGGGTCTGAAATGGATTAATCTAATTTTCATTATTCCTTATAGGAACAAATTCGTTCGGTATCGGCACTCGAACAGCCTTCTGGAACGAATTAAGTTCATAAGTTGAGGTACCACTGTACTCTGATAATTATACTTATGTGTACCTGTACCTAAAACACTGTGCTGGCATGTAGGTACACATTAAAGTCACTAAAAGTGTCTTATTAGTCTTGAGGATGCCATATTAATAATGATAGTAATAATATAGGTAGTAGGTTGGTAGACAGCAACCATTTGGGGAGGTACTACCGTCCTACCAAGCGAGTGTAAAACAAAAGCCTGTATTTGTTTTGCATGATGGTAGGATTGCTGGTGTCTTTTTCTGACTCATAGACATGCAAGATTTCAGGTATGTCTTGACACTTCTACTTACACTTAGGTCACACTAACACATCCATGTCCATGTTTATGTTTACACACCCATCTGAGTTTTTCTTTGATTTTATCTTAATAGTTCTTGTTCTTATTACTTTTCCTTTCATATCCATGGGGAAATGGAATAAGAATCTTTCCTCCGTAAGCCATGCGTGTTGTAAAAGTCAACTAAAATGCAGGGAACAATGGGCTAGTAACCCCTTTTCCCGTATAACATACTAAAAAGAAAAAGAAGAAAACGGTCAAAGTGGGATGTTTGAATGTGCGTGGATGTTGTGCGAATGATAAGAAAGAGATGATTGTGGATGTTATGAATGAGAAGAAGCTGGATGTCCTGGCCTTAAGTGAAACAAAGCTGAAGGGGGTAGGAGAGTTTCAGTGGGGAGAAATAAATGGGATTAGGTCAGGAGTTTCAAACAGAGTTAGAGCTAAAGAAGGAGTAGCAATAATGTTGAAGGATAAGTTATGGCAGGAAAAGAGGGAATATAAATGTATCAATTCAAGGATTATGTGGTGTAAAATAAGGGTTGGATGTGAAAAGTGGGTTATAGTAAGTGTTTATGCACCTGGAGAAGAGAGAAGTGTAGAGGAGAGAGAGAGATTTTGGGAAATGTTGAATGAGTGCGTGGGGAATTTTGAAAGAAGTGAGATAGCACTTGTGGTTGGGGACCTCGATGCTAAAGTGGGTAAAAATGTTGTAGAGGGAGTACAGTGGACCCCCGGTGTTCGTCCTGCTCAAAACAGTCCCTTTTATGTAAGTGTATTTTTTTAAATGCTTTTATAAGTGTAGTTTTGGGGGTCTAAAAGGACTACTCTACTTTACATTATTTCTTAAGGGAATAAATTCGGTTGGTAATGGCACTTGAGCAGCATTCTGTTACGAAAAATGGACGAACACCGGGGGTCCACTGTAGTAGGTAAATTTGGGATGACAGGGGTAAATGAAAATGGGGAGCCTTTAATTGAGCTATGTGTAGAAAGAGGTCTGGTAATAAGTAATACATATTTTATGAAAAAGAAGATAAATAAGTATACAAGGTATGATATAGCACATAATGAAAGTAGTTTGTTAGATTATGTATTAGTGGATAAAAGGTTGATGGGTAGGCTTCAGGATGTATACATGTTTATAGAGGGGCAACAAATACAGTGGACCCTCGGTTAACGAATACCCCGGAAATCGTGCAATTATGTAAGTATAATTTTGTAAGTTCTGTGAAGTGTATTTTTGGGGGTCTGAAATAGACTAACCTACGTGAAATTTTTCCTTAAGGAAGTAAATTCGTTCGGTAATGGCACTTGAGCAGACTTCAGGAGTGAAGTTTTTACGAAACTCGGGGGTCCACTGTATATCGAATCATTATTTAGTTGTAGCTACAGTTAGAGTAGGAGGTAGATGGGACATAAGAAAAATGGCAACAGCAAGTAAGAGAGAGGTGAAAGTGTATAAACTATGAGAGGAGAAAGTTAGGGCGAGATATAAGCAACTTTCGGCAGAAAGGTGGGTAAATGCAAGTATGAATAGTGGGGGGTTGAAGAGGGTTGGGATTGTTTTAAAAATGCAGTATTAGAATGTGGGGCAAATGTTTGTGGCTATAGGAGGGTGGGTACAGGAGGAAAGAGAAGTGATTGGTGGGAAGGTAGCTTATGAGAGGTTTTTACAAAACAGAAGTGTTGTAAGAAGAGCAGGGTATGTATATGGAAAGTAAAAGAAAGGGAAAGAGAGTGGTGAAAGAGTGCAAAAGGAGAGCAGATGAAAGAGTGGGAGAGGCACTGTCGAGAAATTTTGCGGAAAATAAGAAAAAGTTTTGGAGTGAGATAAACAAGCCTAGGGAACGAATGGATTTGTCAGTTAAAAACAGAGTTGGGGAATTAGTAGGTGGGGAGCTGGAAGTATTGGGTAGATGGCGGGAATATTTTGAGGAACTTTTAAATGTCCATGAAGAAAGGGAGGTAGCAATTTCATGCACTGGTCAGGGAGGTATAACATCTTTTAAAAGTGAGGAAGAGCAGGATGTGAGTGTGGGGAAGGTGCGTGAGGCATTACGTAGAATGAAAGGGGGTAAAGCAGCAGGAACTGACAGGATCATGACAGAAATGTTAAAAGCAGGGGCGGATATTGTGTTGGAGTGGTTGGTATTTTTGTTTAATAAATATATAAAATAAAATAAAATAAAATACTTTATCGAGACATTGTACAATTATATATGGTAGACCTAGTTATACATAATTATTACATACTTATTACTTAGTTATTAATGAGATGTACATGCCAAAAGCCCCTAATATGCTGTGCATTGCGGGCATTCTTAGGACTACTTAATTCTAGACTACATGGTAAAAAGTTATGGTTGATAATTTATAAAATAAGTAAAGTTGCATATCTAAGTTATAAAGTTTGAATATAAGTTGAACATATCGATTAATTGTAGCAATGCAACTAATTGAGTGAGATAACAATTTAAAACAATTAATTGCATTGCAGTTAGTTTATGTGGTCATTATAATGTAAGTGTTGTGGAAATAATTAGCTAAGTATGTAATATTCATAACAGGTTTTACATTCAATTGATTAGTCAGGTTTTTACGTTAAGTGATTATTCTACTTTGCTTGGAATGTTTGATATTGAGCAATTAGCTTTGGGTGAGAAGGTGGTTTTTTAGCATCGTTTTGAATTGGGGTACAGGTAGGGTTTCTTTGGCAATGACAGGTAATGAATTCCAAATTTTCGTGCCTTTTATATGTATTGAGTTTTTACATAGTGTTAGATGGACACGGGGAACATCGAGGAGTGATCTGTGTCTAGTGTTATGGTCATGTGTCCTGTTATAATTGGTAAGGAGAAGTTTGAGTGGTGGGTTAATATTTGCATAGAGTGTTCTATGTATGTAATAGGCACAGTAGAAAGTATGGATGTCTTGTATGGTGAGTAAGATTAGGTTTTTGAATATTGGTGGAGTATGTTGCCTGGACCTAGGTAGTAGGTTGGTAGACAGCAACCACCCAGGGAGGTACTACCGTCTTGCCAAATGAGTGTAAAACGGAAGCCTGTAATTGTTTTACATGATGGTAGGATTGCTGGTGTCTCTTTTCTGTCTCATAAACATGCAAGATTTCAGGCATGTCTTGTTACTTCTACTTACACTTAGGTCACATTACACATTCATGTACAAGCATATATATACACACCCCTCTGGGTTTTCTTCTATTTTCTTAATAGTTCTTGTTCTTATTTCCTCTTATCTCCATGGGGAAGTGGAACAGAATTCTTCCTCCGTAAGCCATGCGTGTCGTAAGAGTCGACTAAAATGCCGGGAGCAAGAGGCTAGTAACCCCTTCTCCTGTATACATTACTAAAGTTAAAAAGATAAACTTTTGTTTTTCTCTTTGGGCCACCCCGCCTTGGTGGGAAGCGGCCGATTTGTTGAAAGAAGAAAGATGTTGCCTGGAGTGAGAATTTGTTATCATTCTAACTGCTGCCTTTTGTTGTGTTATTAGTGGTCTGAGATGAGTTATTGATGTAGAGCCCCATGCATAGATTCCATAGGTGAGGTAGGGGTAAATGAGTGAGTGATATAGGGTAAGGAGAGGGAAAGTTACCTAAGGATTGGCATTGAGTGTGTATAGTTCCTTTATATAAAGGGAAGAGTGACAAAAGAGATTGTAAAAATTATAGGGGAATAAGTTTACTGAGGCAAAGTTTATGGAGGCAAAGAAGGGAATGTACGAAAGTATAGTGGTACCAACACTCTTATATGGGTGTGAAGCATGGGTTGTAAATACTGCAGCGAGGAGGCGGCTGGAGGCAGTGGAGATGTCCTGTCTAAGGGCAATGTGTGGTGCAAATATTATGCAGAAAATACGGAGTGTGGAAATTAGGAGGTGTGGAGTAACTAAAAGTATTTGTCAGAGAGCTGAAGAGGGGTTGTTGAGGTGGTTTGGTTATTTAGAGCGTATAAATCTGTAGGGGAAGGAAGGCGGGGTAGGGGTCGTCCTAGAAAAGGTTGGAGGGAAGGGGTAAAGGAGGTATTGTGGGCGAGGGGCTTGGACTTCCAGCAAGCATGTGTGAGCGTGTTAGATAGGAGTGAATGGAGACGAATGGTTTTTGGGACATGACGATCTGTTGGAGTGTGAGCAGGGTAACATTGTGTGAAGGGATTCAGGGAAACCAGTTAATTGATTTAGTTGGACTTGAGTCCTGGAAATGGGAAGTACAATGCCTGCATATTAAAGGAGGGGTCTGGGATAGTGACAGCTGGGAGGGACAATTCTCAACTGTCGTATCTGAGCTCCTCTGCAAAGACAGTGATTATGTATGTGTGTGGTGATAGTGTTGAATGATGATGAAAGTATTTTCTTTTTGGGGATTTTCTTTCTTTTTGGGTCACCCTGCCTCGGTGGGAGACGGCCGACTTGGGGAAGTGGAACAGAATTCTTCCTCCGTAAGCAATGCGTGTCGTAAGAGGCGACTAAAATGCCGGGAGCAAGGGGCTAGTAACCCCTTCTCCTGTATATATTACTAAATGTAAAAGGAGAAACTTTCGTTTTTCCTTTTGGGCCACCCTGCCTCGGTGGGAAACGGCCGACGTGTTGAAAGAAGAAGAAGATATATATATATATAGAGAGAGAGAGAGAGAGAATTAACATGATATATTTTCTTTATATTTAACCATTGTACATACACAAATAATTATAAAAAACTTGTAAAGCCACTTAAAAATGAAAAAAATGAACAAATAACAATGTGAACACTACATTCCACAACTAACCCATTATTTGTAAACATTACTGTAACTTCTCTTCATTTTCCATACATATAAAACTTATGCAGAAGACTGAAACATTAGCAACAGGTTCCTCTGGAAAGTAAAAGTTATTTATGAAGTGTAAAAGTGATTGTGGACAAATTTTCATCTTACACGTACAGGTGCTCCTTGACTTATGATGGGGTTATGTTCCGACAAACCTATTGTAAGTCAAAAATATCGTAAGTCGACTATGAATGTTGACATGCTAAATAAAGAAGTAAATAAAGAACTGATGTCACTGAATATGTAAATAACAAACAAAGTAAATGCTTTCGTGCCATTGTAAAGTCAAAATATCATAAGTTAAACCATTGTAAGTCGAGGAGCACTTGTATATATGTATTTTATATCCTATGAATTACTCAATCTATTCTATGAAATACCTGTTAATGCTTTTGATGGCTTGGGCTTCATCAAGAACCATATAGTTCCACTTTAAGCGGTTCAAAAACTTGAAATCTTGAATAACAATCTGATAACTGGTTACTACTATATGGAAACTAGCTTCCCTTGTTCCAAGATTTTTGCCATCAAAAAACTTTCGAAGATTTTTACGTTCTTCAGGATTACCCCAATATGGAACTACCTGAAAAATAAAAATGAGAATTCCAAGCTGGACTTATTTTTAAGGACAGTTACAGTGGACCCTCGGTTTTCATTGAAAATTCTTTCCAGAATGCTGTTTGAGTGCCGTTACCGAACGAATTTGTTCCCATAAGCACAAATGTAAATTAGATTAGTCATTTCAGACCCCCAAAAATACATTTACAAAAGCACTTACGAAAATACACTTACATAACTGTTCGAGTTTGGAGGTGAACGAAAACCGAGGGTCCACTGTATATTCTTATGAAGATGCATGCACTTCATAATAACTGCACAACTTTTAGAGCTCCAGCAGACTATTCTGTGCCACCTGTTCTATATCTTGAAATGCATTTTATACTTATGAAGGATATAAAGCATACAGAAAAATGTTAGTTTAACTGATTTTAATTAGTCACTGAAGATCCACCTTGAAAGAATTGTGAAATAGTTTTAATTGGAACCTTCAATTAGTTCAATTATTTCAAGACTTGTGGCTACTTTTAATACTGTGTAGGATTTTATAAAAGTGTAGAAGAGCCTGCCAATAATTATGTATGTAGTATTTTTTATCACAGTAATTTATATTGAATTTTTAACGTTTTTTTTTGTTTTGTTTACAAAGGTATACTGACAATTATATACAAAGTTTTTCTTATAGTAAGAATTTTTGATGAATCCTTAATTTTTTATATTTACCCTTAGTTTATAAATTTGAATATGCAATATCATCTAGCAAAGAAGTCCTGGACCCATGGGATACACTGCACTGGAATATACCCTTATTGGAAACCTCTTTGTGGATGGTGACACAAGACACAGCAGTACTGGATAAAGTGAATAGGATTGTTAGAGAAGAGTCAAGATTAGGTAGCTTTAATTTAAGTAAATTATGTGAAAACACAAAGAGAACAAAGCAGGGGGGGATATAGTGCTGGAGTGGTTGGTATTTTTGTTTAATAAATGTATGAATGAGGGGAAGGTACCTAGGGATTGGCAGAGAGCATGTATAGTTCCTTTATATAAAGGGAAGGGGGATAAAAGAGAGTGTAAAAATTATAGGGGAATAAGTTTACTGAGTATACCAGGTAAAGTGTATGGCAGGGTTATTATTGAAAGAATTAGAGGTAAGACAGAGAGTAGGATTGCAGATGAGCAAGGAGGCTTTAGAGTGGGTAGGGATGTGTAGATCAAGTGTTTACAGTGAAGCATATATGTGAACAGTATTTAGATAAAGGTAGAGAAGTTTTTATTGCATTTATGGATTTAGAAAAGGCATATGATAGAGTGGATAGGGAGCAATGTGGCAAATGTTGCAAGTGTATGGAATAGGTAGTAAGTTACTGAAGGCTGTAAAGAGTTTTTATGAGGATAGTGAGGCTCAGGTTAGGGTGTGTAGGAGGAGGAGATTACTTCCCGGTAAAAGTAGGTCTTAGACAGGGATGTGTAATGTCACATTGGTTGTTTAATATATTTATAGATGGGGTTGTAAAAGAAGTAAATGCTAGGGTGATGGGGAGAGGGTGGGATTAAATTATGGAGAATTAAATGCAAAATGGGAGTTGACACAGTTACTTTTGCTGATGATACTGTGCTTATGGGAGATTCTAAAGAAAAGTTGCAAAGGTTAGTGGACGAGTTTGGGAGAGTGTGTAAAGGTAGAAAGTTAAAAGTGAACATAAATAAGAGTAAGGTGATGAGGGTATCAAATGATTTAAATAAAGAAAAATTGGATATCACATTGGAGAGAGGGATTATGGAAGAAGTAAATGTTTTCAGATATTTGGGAGTTGATGTGTCAGCGGATGGGTTTATGAAGGAGGAGGTTAACCATAGAATTGATGAAGGAAAAAAGGTGAGTGGTGCACTGAGGTATCTGTGGAGACAAAAAACGTTATCCATGGAGGCAAAAAAGGGAATGTACGAAAGTATAGTGGTACCAACACTCTTATATAAGTGTGAAGCATGGGTTGCAAATGCTGCAGCGAGGAGGAGGCTGGAGGCAGTGGAGATGTCCTGTCTAAGGGCAATGTGTGGTGTAAATATTATGCAGAAAATTCGGAATGTGGAAATTAGGAGAAGATGTGGAGTTACTAAAAGTATTTGTCAAGAGGCCTGAAGAGGGGTTGTTGAGGTGGTTTGGTCATTTAGAGAGAATGGATCAAAGTAGAATGACTTGGAGAGCGTATAAATCTGTAGGGGAAGGAAGGCGGGGTAGGGGTCGTCCTAGAAAAGGTTGGAGGGAAGGGTAAAGGAGGTTTTGTGGGCGAGGGCTTGGACTTCCAGTAAGCATGTGTGAGCGTGTTAGATAGGAGTGAATGGAGATGAATGGTTTTTGGGACATGACGATCTGTTGGAGTGTGAGCAGGGTAACATTTTGTGAAGGGATTCAGGGAAACCAGTTAATTGATTTAGTTGGACTTGAGTCCTGGAAATGGGAAGTACAATGCCTGCACTTTAAAGGAGGGGTCTGAGATAGTGACAGCTGGGAGGGACTATTCTCAGCTGTCGTATCTGAGCTCCTCTGCAAAGACAGTGATTATGTATGAGTGTGGTGAAAGTGTTGAATGATGATGAAAGTATTTTCTTTTTGGGGATTTTCTTTCTTTTTGGGTCACCCTGCCTCGGTGGGAGAAGGCCGACTTGTTGAGAAAAAAAAAAAAAAAAAAAAAAAAAGAGAACAGTTGATATAGAAATCTTTCCGTCTTTCAACAAACCGGCCATATCCTACCGAGGCAGGGTGGCCCAAAAAGAAAAACAAAAGTTTCTGTTTTTAAATTTAGTAATGTATACAGGAGAAGGGGTTCCTAGCCCCTTGCTCCCAGCATTGATATAGAAATACCTAATATACAAAAGCTAATTACTTATATTAATAAAACAAAGCCCCTACGAAAAGGAATAAGGGGACTGTAAAGACCTGTATAATGTCTAGTAAGGTATATTTGGGAGTGTAGTACAGCTGGGATTGCAGGAATATTATAATAATAATAATAATAATAATAATAATAATTTTATTTTGACATGATACAAGGTTGTACTACATAGTTCTAGATATACATGAGGTGTCCATGCCAAAAGCCCCTAATATGATAAGCATTGTGGGCATTCTTAAAATTAATTAACAGTAGACTACATGGTAAAAAATTCTGGTTGATAATTTACAAAATACAGTGGACCCCCGGATTATGTCATTTTTTCGTTTAAGAATGCTGTTCAAGTGCCATTACCGAATGAATTTATTCCCATAAGGAATAAATAATGTATGTAATAATGTATATTAGATTAGTTCTTTTAGACCCCCAAAAATACACTTACAAAAGCACTTACAAAAATAAACTTACATAAAAGGGCGAGTTTGGAGACCATCGTAAACCAGGGGTCCACTGTAAGTATAATTGTGTATTTAGGTTGTGAAAGTTGAAGTAAAAGGAAGGTGTTTTAACTGTTGCTCTTGAAATCACTGCACCTACAGTCCAGTTTCACAGCAGGTCTCCTGATGAATGGCCTTTTCAGTCAAGATTCTGATGCTCACAGCACACAGTAATTTCAGTATACAGATTCTCCAGTATTTTTCAGATGTAGATTACTATACAACTTTCTTCCCTAATCCACATTTATTATTATTATTCATGGGAGTCTTTCCAGAAAAAATAGACCAAACTTTAGCATCCCATGTGACTTTCAAACTTTAATCATTATACTTACCACCTCAAAACCTCATATCTGACTAAGTGGTTTTCCCTGAATCACTTCATAGATATTACCATTATAACACGCCAACATCACATCAAACCCCAAAGACACCACTACCCTTTACTCACTCAAGTATAACATGCACACATTTACCTGCTGAACATTCATACACCTACCTCTTGGTACCTCTTTTACACCTTGTTTTTATTCATGCCTCAGACATTCACTATACTTTGTATCTACCTTAAATTTATGCACATTCTTTACCAACCTATCTTGCTACATTCCTTTTACACTAAAACTCTCTAAATGACCATTTCTAAAATTTGTATTTTACATTTTATATCTCTATATAGGTAGTAGGTTGGTAGACAGCAACCACCCAGGGAGGTACTACCGTCCTGCCAGGTGACTGTGAAACAGAAACCTGAAACTGTTTTACATGATGGTAGAATTGCTGGTGTCTTTTTCTGTCTCATAAACACGCTGGATAACAGGTATATCTAGCTACTTCTACTTACACTTTAGGTCACACTACACAGGCATGCACATGCATATATATACATACACACATCTAGGTTTTTCTTCTTTTTCTTAATAGCTCTTGTTCTTTTTATTTTCTCTATTGTCCATGGGAAGTGGAAAAGATTCTTTCCTCCGTAAGCCATGCGTGTCGTATGAGGCGACTAAAATGCCGGGAGCAATGGGCTAGTAACCCTTCTCCTGTACACATTTACTAAAAAGAGAAGAAGAAAACTTTATAAAACTGGGTTGTTTGAATGTGCGTGGATGTAGTGCGGATAATAAGAAAGAGATGATTGCTGATGTTATGAATGAAAAGAAGTTGGATGTCCTGGCCTAAGCGAAACAAAGCTGAAGGGGGTAGGCGAGTTTCAGTGGGGAGAAATAAATGGGATTAAGTCAGGAGTATCTGAGAGAGTTAGAGCTAAGGAAGGGTAGCAATAATGTTGAAGGATCAGTTATGGAAGGAGAAGAGGGAATATAAATGTGTAAATTCAAGGATTATGTGGATTAAAATAAGGGTCGGATGCGAAAAGTGGGTCATAATAGCGTGTATGCACCTGGAGAGAGAGGAGTGTAGAGGAGACAGAGAGATTTTGGGAGATGTTAGCGAATGTATAGGAACTTTTGAACCAAGTGAGAGAGTAATTGTGGTAGGGGACCTAAATGCTAAAGTAGGAGAAACATGTAGAGAGGTGTAGTAGGTAAGTTTGGGGTGCCAGGTGTAAATGATAATGGGAGCCCTTTGATTGAACTTTGTATAGAAAGGGTTTAGTTATAGGTAATACATATTTTAAGAAAAAGAGGATAAATAAGTATACAAGATATGATGTAGGGCATAATGACAGTAGTTTGTTGGACTATGTATTGGTAGATAAAAGACTGTTGAGTAGACTTCAGGATGTACATGTTTATAGAGGGGCCACAGATATATCAGATCACTTTTTAGTTATAGCTACAGTGGGAGTAAAAGGTAGATGGGATACAAGGAAAATAGAAGC
>WNWK01036962.1:0-18804 GCA_009830355.1 Cherax destructor
TTGCAGATTCTTGCAATGATCGAGAACACTATTTTCTTTATTTATTACTTGTAGTTTATATAAGAATTGTTGCAAAAGAAAGTTATAAAGGAAGAAGCGATATAGTATATGTTGGTGCTATTGCTGTCGAGGTTCAGCTTCCCATGAATGCATTCTTTCTGTCCTCTTCTTCTTCTTCTTCTTCTTCTTCTTCTTCTTCTTCTTCTTCTTCTTCTTCTTCTTCTTCTTCTTCTTCTTCTTCTTCTTCTACTTCTCTGAAGAAGTTTGGAGATTCACCAATGGCAAGACAGTGATAGAGTCATGGTGAAAGTATTTTTTCTATTTCGGGTCACCCTACCTCGGTGGGAGACGGCCGGTGTGTTAATAATAATAATATTAATAATAATAATAATAATTATAATAATAATAATAATAATAAGTAAATGACATTATTATTACTACTACTAATATCATTATAAATATGTTATTAATTGCATAATAAATATTATTACTACTTTCATTATTATTAATAGTAATAGTAAGAGTTCTTGTAGTTTTACAATTATAACAATTATAGGTAATAATAATTAATTATCACTCAAGGTCCCTCCATCCTTCGTTATTACTCTGATGATTAAATAAAATTTCAGTTTGATTTAAACATCATCCCGGACGATCGGCATCATATTGTGCTGGATTTTTTAATAACTAAGATTTTTTTTTTTTTAAGTTACTGGATCCATTCTGACTTCATGTTTAAAATCAGTAAGGATCCCAGTGGAAATAAGTCACTTTGTCTGACTTTTTTTTGGGTTATCCTAGGCAATTTACACTACCTTTGAATATGTACCTTTGAAGACTTTCGAGTTTCTCTACTGTCCGAGCCCGGCCATGGGCCAGGCTCGTCTGGTGGTTGCCTAGTCAACCAAGCTGTTGCTGCTGAAGGTCCGCTGCCCCACATATCCGTCACAGTCTGATTGATCTGGCACCTGGTGAAGATACTTGATAATTGTTCTTATGTTTACCTCTGCCTAAATATACTTACTAAGCTCGAGTTTATAACAAGACACATTCAGGTAACTGGTGTTATTGTTGGCATGACTGTGAGAGTGACAGTCCCCAGCCTGGCGCTTTACACCTCATGTCTGGTGTTATTGTTGGAATGACTGTGAGAGTGACAGTCCCCAGCCTGGCGCTTTACACCTCATGTCTGGTGTTATTGTTGGAATGACTGTGAGAGTGACAGTCCCCAGCCTGGCGCTTTACACCTCATGTCTGGTGTTATTGTTGGAATGACTGTGAGAGTGACAGTCGGGAGTCTGGTGCTTTACACCTCATGTCTGGTGTTATTGTTGGCATGACTGTGAGAGTGACAGTCGGGAGCCTGGCGCTTTACACCTCATGTCTGGTGTTATTGTTGGCATGACTGTGAGAGTGACAGTCGGGAGTCTGGCGCTTTACACCTCATGTCTGGTGTTATTGTTGGCATGACTGTGAGAGTGACAGTCGGGAGTCTGGCGCTTTACACCTCATGTCTGGTGTTATTGTTGGCATGACTGTGAGAGTGACAGTCGGGAGTCTGGCGCTTTACACCTCATGTCTGGTGTTATTGTTGGCATGACTGTGAGAGTGACAGTCGGGAGTCTGGCGCTTTACACCTCATGTCTGGTGTTATTGTTGGCATGACTGTGAGAGTGACAGTCGGGAGTCTGGCGCTTTACACCTCATGTCTGGTGTTATTGTTGGAATGACTGTGAGAGTGACAGTCGGGAGCCTGGTGCTTTACACCTCATGTCTGGTGTTATTGTTGGCATGACTGTGAGAGTGACAGTCAGGAGTCTGGCGCTTTACACCTCATGTCTGGTGTTATTGTTGGAATGACTGTGAGAGTGACAGTCGGGAGCCTGGTGCTTTACACCTCATGTCTGGTGTTATTGTTGGCATGACTGTGAGAGTGACAGTCGGGATTCTGGCGCTTTACACCTCATGTCTGGTGTTATTGTTGGCATGACTGTGAGAGTGACAGTCGGGAGCCTGGCGCCTTACACCTCATGTCTGGTGTTATTGTTGGAATGACTGTGAGAGTGACAGTCGGGAGCCTGGTGCTTTACACCTCATGTCTGGTGTTATTGTTGGCATGACTGTGAGAGTGACAGTCAGGAGCCTGGCGCTTTACACCTCATGTCTGGTGTTATTGTTGGCATGACTGTGAGAGTGACAGTCGGGAGCCTGGTGCTTTACACCTCATGTCTGGTGTTATTGATGGAATGACTGTGAGAGTGACAGTCGGGAGCCTGGCGCTTTACACCTCATGTCTGGTGTTATTGTTGGCATGACTGTGAGAGTGACAGTCGGGAGCCTGGCGCTTTACACCTCATGTCTGGTGTTATTGTTGGCATGACTGTGAGAGTGACAGTCAGGAGCCTGGCGCTTTACACCTCATGTCTGGTGTTATTGTTGGTATGACTGTGAGAGTGACAGTCGGGAGTCTGGCGCTTTACACCTCATGTCTGGTGTTATTGTTGGTATGACTGTGAGAGTGACAGTCGGGAGTCTGGCGCTTTACACCTCATGTCTGGTGTTATTGTTGGTATGACTGTGAGAGTGACAGTCGGGAGTCTGGTGCTTTACACCTCATGTCTGGTGTTATTGTTGGCATGACTGTGAGAGTGACAGTCAGGAGCCTGGCGCTTTACACCTCATGTCTGGTGTTATTGTTGGCATGACTGTGAGAGTGACAGTCAGGAGCCTGGCGCTTTACACCTCATGTCTGGTGTTATTGTTGGCATGACTGTGAGAGTGACAGTCGGGAGCCTGGCGCTTTACACCTCATGTCTGGTGTTATTGATGGAATGACTGTGAGAGTGACAGTCGGGAGCCTGGCGCTTTACACCTCATGTCTGGTGTTATTGTTGGCATGACTGTGAGAGTGACAGGCGGGAGCCTGGCGCTTTACACCTCATGTCTGGTGTTATTGTTGGCATGACTGTGAGAGTGACAGTCAGGAGCCTGGCGCTTTACACCTCATGTCTGGTGTTATTGTTGGCATGACTGTGAGAGTGACAGTCGGGAGTCTGGCGCTTTACATCTCAAATCTTCATAAGTGTGAATAATGTTTTTCTAAAATTTTGCTATGTTAATATATAGATAATTTTTTTTGTATTTACCTATTTCGAAACTCAGTACTATTTAGGATACATAATAAATATTAGTTACATAAACTGCTGTATTTTAAAGTACTTATATATAAGCATAATAATTATTGTCATTGTAGTCTCAAGTCAGGTTTTAATTCTGCCCGAAATGCTAACATAACAATGGACTTTATGCTCGCACAACCAAAATGTCAACAATTTCTGAATAAACATTGTACAACACAGAAATAAATCTTTGAGTTTGTAGTGAAGACTTAACAAGGTAACATGGTAGTCAGGGTCAAGGTAAAGTGGTAGTCGGGGTCAAGGTAGCGTGGTGGTCAGGGTCAAGGTAATGGGGTAGTCAGGGTCAAGGTAACGTGGAGGTCAGGGTCAAGGTAACGTGGTAGTCAGGGCCATGGTAACGTGGTACTCAGGATCAAGGTAGCGTGGTAGTCAGGGTCAAGGTAACGTGGTAGTCAGGGTCAGGGTAGCGTGGTAATCAGGGTCAAGGTAACGTGGCAGCCAAGGTTAAGGTAGCGTGGTAGTAAGGGTCAAGGTAACGGGGTAGTCAAAGTCAAGGTAGCGTGGTGGTCAGGATCAAGGTAGCGTGGTGGTCAGGGTCAAGGTATCGTGGTGGTCAGGGTCAAAGTAGCGTGGTGGTCAGGCTCAAGGTAGCGTGGTAATCAGGGTCAAGGTAGCGTAGTAAAGATCAAGGTAGCGTGGTAATCAGGGTCAAGGTAACGTGGTAGTCAAGGTCAAGGTAGCGTGGTAGTCAGGGTCAAGGTAGCGTAGTAGTCAAGGGTAAATGTAATGTGGTAGTCATTGTTAAGGTAGCGTGGGGGTCAAGGTCAAAGTAGCGTGGTGCTCAGGGTCAAGGTAACGTGGTGGTCAGGGTCAAGGTAACGTGGTAGTCAGGGTCAAGGTAGCGTGGTGGTCAGGTTCAAGGTAGCGTGGTCATCAGGGTCAAGGTAGTGGTAGTCAGGGTCAAGGTAGCGTGGTGGTCAGGGTCAAGGTAGTGGTAGTCAGGGTCAAGGTAGCGTGGTGGTCAGGGTCAAGGTAGCGTGGTGGTCAGGGTCAAGGTAACGTGGTAGTAAGGGTGAAGGTAGCATGGTAGTCAGGGTCAAGGTAACGTGGTAGTCAGGGTCAAGTTAGCATGGTAGTCATGGTCAAGGTAGTGTGGTGGTTAGTGTCAAGGAAGTGTGGTGGTCAGGGTCAAGGAAGTGTGGTGGTCAGGGTCAAGGTAATGTGGTGGTTAGTGTCAAGGAAGTGTGGTGGTCAGGGTCAAGGTAACGTTGTGGTCAGGGTCAAGGTAACGTGGTGGTTAGTGTCAAGGTAGCGTGGTAGTCAGGGTCAGGGTAGCATGGTGGTCAGGGTCAAGGTAGTGTGGTGGTCAAGGTAGCGTAGTGGTCAGGGTCAAGGTAGCGTGGTAGTCAGGGTCTGGGTAGCATGGTGGTCAGGGTCAAGGTAGTGTGGTGGTCAAGGTCAAGGTAGTCTGGTGGTCAGGGTCAAAATAACGTGGTAGTCAGGTTCAAGTTAGCGTGGTGGTCAGGGTTAAGGTAGCGTGGTGGTCAGGGTCAAGGTAGTGTGGTAGTCAGGGACAAGGCAGCGTGGTGGTCAGGGTTAAGGTAGAGTTGGTCAGGGTCAAGGTAGAGTGGTAGTCAGGGTCAATGTAGTGTGGTAGTCAGGGTCAAAGTAATGTGCTAGTCACGGTCAAGGTAACTTGGTGGTCAGGGTCAGGGAAGTGTGGTGGTCAAGGTCAAGATAGGGTGGTGGTCAGGGTCAAGGTAACGTGGTGGTCTGGCTAAAGATAGCGTGGTGGTCAAAGTCAAGGTGGCGTGGTACTCAGGGTCAAGGTAGTGTAGTAGTCAGGGTCAAGGAAGCTTGGTGGTCAGGGTCAAGGTAGCGTAAAAGTCAGGGTCAATGTAGCGTGGTAGTCCGGGTGAAGGTAGCGTTGTGGGTAGGGTCATGGTAGCGTGGTGGTCAGGGTCAAGGTAATGTGGAAGCCAGGGTCAAGGTAACGAGATAGTCAGGGTTAAGGATACGTGGTAGTCAGGGTCAAGTTAGCTTCGTGGTCAGGGTCAAGGTAGCGTAGTAGTCAGGGTCAAGGTAGCGTGGTAGTCAGGGTCAAGGTAGCATTGTGGTTAGGGTCATGGTAGCGTGGTGGTCAGGGTCAAGGTAGTGTGGTAGTCAGGGTAAAAGTAACATAATGGTCAGAGTCAAGGTAACGTGGTGGTCAGGGTCAAGGTAACGTGGTAGTCATGGTTAAAATAACGTGAATGTCAGGATCAAGGTAACGTGGTGGTCAGGGTCAAGGTAGCGTTGTAGTCAGGGTCAAGGTAACGTGGTGGACAGGATCAAGGTAACGTGGTTGTCAGGTTCAAGGCAGCGTGGTAGGTTCAAGGTAACGTGGTAGTCAGGTTCAAGTTAGCGTGGTGGTCAGGGTTAAGGTAGCGTGGTGGTCAGGGTCAAGGTAACGTGGTGGTCAGGGTCAAGGTAACGTTTTGGTTAGGGTCAAGGTCGCGTGATGGTCAGGGTCAAGGTAGCGTGGTGGTCAGGGTCAAGGTAACGTTTTGGTTAGGGTCAAGGTAGCGTGGTAGTCAGGGTCAAGGTAACGTTTTGGTTAGGGTCAAGGTAGCGTGGTGGTAAGGGTTAAGAAAGTGAGGTGGTCAGGGTCAAGGTAACGTGGTGGTCAGGGTCAAGGAAGCGTTGTGGTCAGGATCAAGTTAGCGTGGTGGTCAGGGTCAAGGTAGCGTGGTGGTCAGGGTCAAGGTAACGTTTTGGTTAGGGTCAAGGTAGCGTGGTGGTCAGGGTCAAGGTAGTGTGGTAGTCAGGGTCAAGGTAGCGTGGTGGTCAAGGTCAAGGTAGCGTAGTGGTCAGGGTCAAGGTAGTGTAATAGTCAGGGTCAAGGTAGTGTAGTAATCAGGGTCAAGGTAGCGTGGTAGTCAGGGTCAAGGTAGCGTTGTGGGTAGGGTCATGGTAGCTTGGCGGTCAGGGTCAAGGTAGTGTAGTAGTCAGGGTCAAGGTAACGAGATAGTCAGGGTCAAGGTAGCTAGGTAGTCAGGTCAAGGTAGCGTAGTGGTCAGGGTCAAAGTACCGTAGTAGTCAGGGTCAAGGTAGCGTAGTAGTCAGGGTCAGGGTAGCGTGGTAGTCAGGGTCAAGGTAGCGTAGTAGTCAGGGTCAAGGTAGCGTAGTAGTCAGGTCAGGGTAGCGTGGTAGTCAGGGTCAAGGTAACGTGGTGGACAGGATCAATATAACGTGGTGGTCAGGTTCAAGGCAGCGTGGTAGGTTCAAGGTAACGTGGAAGTCAGGGTCAAGGTAGTGTGGTAGTCAGAGAAGTGGTAGCGTGGTGGTCAGGGTGAAGGTAGCATGGTAGTCAGGGTCAAGTTAACGTCGTAGTCAGGGTCAAGGTAGTGTGGTGGTCAGGGTCAAAGAACCGTAGTGGTCAGGATCAACGTAGCGTGGTAGTCAGGGTCAAGGTAGCTTGGTGGTCAGGTCAATGTAGCGTGGTGGCAGGGTCAATGTAACGTGGAAGTTAAGGTCAAGGTAACGTGGTAGTCAGGGTCAAGGTAGCTTGGTGGTCAGGGTCAAGGTAGTGTGGTAGTCAGGGTCAAGGTCCCGTGGTGGTCAGGGTCAAGGTAGCGTAGTGGTCAGGGTCAAAGTAACGTTGTAGTCAGGATCAATGTAGCGTGGTAGTCAGGGTCAAGGTAGCTTGGTGGTCAGGGTCAAGGTAGTGTGGTAGTCAGGGTCTAGGTAACGTGGTAGTCATGGTCAAGGTAACGTGGTGGTCAGGGTCAAGGAAGTGTGGTGGTCAGGGTCAAGGTAGCAAGGTAGTCAAGGTCAAGGTAGCGTGGTGGTCAGAGTCAAGGTAGTGTTGTAGTCAGGGTCAAGATAGCGTGGTGGTCAGGGTCAAGGTAACGTGGTGGTCAAGGTCAAGGTAGCGTGGTAGTTAGGGTCAAGGTAACGTGGTACACAGGGTCAAGGTAGCGTGGAAGTCAGGGTCAAGGTAGTGTGGTAGTCAGGGACAAGGCAGCGTGGTGGTCAGGGTAAGGTAGAGTTGGTCAGGGTCAAGGTAGAGTGGTAGTCAGGGTCAAGGTAGTGTGGTAGTCAGGGTCAAAGTAATGTGCTAGTCACGGTCAAGGTAACTTGGTGGTCAGGGTCAGGGAAGTGTGGTGGTCAAGGTCAAGGTAGGGTGGTGGTCAGGGTCAAGGTAACGTGGTGGTCTGGCTAAAGATAGCGTGGTGGTCAAAGTCAAGGTGGCGTGGTACTCAGGGTCAAGGTAGCGTAGTAGTCAGGGTCAAGAAAGCTTGGTGATCAGGGTCAAGGTAGCGTAAAAGTCAGGGTCAATGTTGCGTGGTAGTCCGGGTGAAGGTAGCGTTGTGGGTAGGGTCATGGTGGCGTGGTGGTCAGGGTCAAGGTAGTGTGGAAGCCAGGGTCAAGGTAACGAGATAGTCAGGGTTAAGGATGCGTGGTAGTCAGGGTCAAGTTAGCTTCGTGGTCAGGGTCAAGGTAGCGTAGTTATCAGGGTCAAGGTAGCGTAGTAGTCAGGGTCAAGGTAGCGTGGTAGTCAGGGTCAAGGTAGCGTTGTGGTTAGGGTCATGGTAGCGTGGTGGTCAGGGTCAAGGTAGCGTTGTGATCAGGGTCAAGGTAACGAGATAGTCAGGGTTAAGTATGCGTGGTAGTCCGGGTCAAGGTAGCGTGGTAGCCAGGGTCAAGGTAACGAGATAGTCAGGGTTAAGTATGAGTGGTAGTCAGGGTCAAGGTAGCGTGGTGGTCAGGGTCTAGGTAACGTTGTTGTCAGGGTCAAGGTAGCATGGTGATCAGGGTCAAGGTAGTGTGGTAGTCAGGGTCAAGGAGCTTGGTGGTCATGGTCAAGGTACCGTGGTGGTCAGGGTCAATGTAGCGTGGTCGTCAGGGTCAAGGTAGCGTGGTAGTCATGGTCAACGTAGGGTGATAGTCAGGGTCAAGGTAGCGTGGTGGTCAGGGTCAAGGTAGTGTGGTTGTCGGGGTCAAGATATCGTGGTGGTCAGGGTCAAGGTAGCGTGGTGGTCAGGGTCAAGATGCAACACACTAGTGATTGTCAAGTGGTCACTAGTGGTGGTCAAGGTAGCGTGGTGGTCAGGGTCAACGTAACATGGTGGTCAGGGTCAAGGTAGTGTGGTAGTCAGGGTCAAGGTAGCGTGGTGGTCATGGTCAAGATAACGTGGTAGTCAGGGTCAAGGTAGCGTGGTAGTCAGGGTCAAAGTAACGTGGTAGTAAGAGTCAAGGTAGCATGGTGGTCAGGGTCAAGGTAGTGTGGTAGTCAGGGTCCAGATAGCGTGGTGGTCAGGGTCAAGGTAGCGTAGTTTCTTAGGGTCAAAGTAGAGTGGCGATCAGGGTCAAGGTAGTGTTGTAGTAAGGGTAAAATTAACGTAATGATCAGGATCAAGGTAACGTGATTGTCAGGGTCAAGGTAACGTGGTAGTCAGGGTTAAAATAACGAGGTGGTCAGGGTCAAGGTACTGTGGTGGTCAGGGTCAAGGTACCGTGGTAGTCAGGGTGAATGTAACGTAATGGTCAGGGTCAAGGTAACGTGGTTGTCAGGGTAAAGGTAACTGTGGTAGCTGCTGTTACCACTACACCAGTGGTAGCTGCTGTTACCACTACACCAGTGGTAGTTGCTGTTACTACTACACCAGTGGTAGCTGCTGTTACCACTACACCAGTGGTAGCTGCTGTTACCACTACACCAGTGGTAGCTGCTGTTACCACTACACCAGTGGTAGCTGCTGTTACCACTACACCAGTGGTAGCTGCTGTTACTACTACACCAGTGGTAGCTGCTGTTACCACTACACCAGTGGTAGCGGCTGTTACCACTACACCAGTGGTAGCGGCTGTTACCACTACACCAGTGGTAGCTCCTGTTACCACTACACCAGTGGTAGCTGCTGTTACCACTACACCAGTGGTAGCTCCTGTTACCACTACACTAGTGGTAGCTGCTGTTACCACTACACCAGTGGTAGCTGCTGTTACCACTACACCAGTGGTAGCTGCTGTTACCACTACACCAGTGGTAGCTCCTGTTACCACTACACCAGTGGTAGCTGCTGTTACCACTACACCAGTGGTAGCTGCTGTTACCACTACACCAGTGGTAGCTCCTGTTACCACTACACCAGTGGTAGCTCCTGTTACCACTACACCAGTGGTAGCTCCTGTTACCACTACATCAGTGGTAGCTCCTGTTACCACTACACCAGTGGTAGCTGCTGTTACCACTACACTAGTGGTAGCTCCTGTTACCACTACACCAGTGGTAGCTCCTGTTACCACTACACCAGTAGTAGCTGCTGTTACCACTACACCAGTGGTAGCTGCTGTTACCACTACACCAGTGGTAGCTGCTGTTACCACTACACCAGTGGTAGCTGCTGTTACCACTACACCAGTGGTAGCTCCTGTTACCACTACACCAGTGGTAGCTGCTGTTACCACTACACCAGTGGTAGCTGCTGTTACCACTACACCAGTGGTAGCTCCTGTTACCACTACACCAGTGGTAGCTGCTGTTACCACTACACCAGTGCTTCATAACCTCTATAAGGTGTCGTCTGCTCCCTCTCAGTTGACCTAATTTTTTCCTATTTTTCTATACCAAAAACTTGAGCAAATGTGAAGTAAATATATCAGAAGGTTGTGAGTTACAATGCACAGTTTATCCTTTCAGTTATAATAAGTTAAAATGCCTTAGTCTTAGAGGCTTATTTGTTGTTGACACTCATTAGTGAAGCTGGAACGAGAATCTTTTTTCTGATATATGAATAGGCTCGCGCATATCATTTGCTTCAAGATGGTTTCTAGGCTTTGTTTTTATGTGTAGATGTGTTGAAAAAAATTGTCTTACACAAATAGACTGTTGCAAATGGCACAAGAACCTCTGAAGCTTTTTTCTATTAACTGTGGGAACTTTTAGAATTTATTCGAATTCTATTCGGATTTCTTCCTTAACTTTCAGTTCAACCAGATCATAAATCAATGGGTTCCTCATCCATCTCCCAGTCGCAAAAACTTCTCCGTGGTGAAATAATTTTTTTTATTATTATTAACACATCGGCCGATTCCCACCAAGGCAGGGTGGCCTGAAAAAGAAAAAAATCATCATCATTCACTCCATCACTGTCTTGCCAGAGGGGTGCTTTACACTACAGTTATAAAACTGCAACATTAACACCCCTCCTTCAGAGTGCAGGCACTGTACTTCCCATCTCCAGGACTCAAGTCCGGCCTGCCGGTTTCCCTGAATCCCTTCATAAATGTTACTTTGCTCACACTCCAACAGCACGTCAAGTATTAAAAACCATTTGTCTCCATTCACTCCTATTAAATACGCTCACGCATGCTTGCTGGAAATCCAAGCCCCTCGCACACAAAACCTCTTTTACCCCCTTCCTCCAACCTTTCCTAGGCCGACCCCTACCCCGCCATCCCTCCACTTCAGATATATACACTCTCGAAGTCATTATGTTTCGTTCCATTCTCTCTATATATCCGAATCACCTCAACAACCCCTCCTCAGCCCTCTGGATAATAGTTTTGGTAATCCCGCACCTCCTCCTAATTTCCAAACTCCAAATTCTCTGCATTATATTCACACCACACATTGACCTCAGACATGACATCTCCACTGCCTCCAGCCTTCTCCTCGTTGCGACATTCATCACCCATGCTTTACACCCATATAAGAGTGTTGGTATAACTATACTCTCACACATTTCCCTCTTTACTTCCATGGACAAAGTTCTTTGTCTCCACAGACTCCGAAGTGCACCACTCACCCTTTTCTCCTCATTAATTCTATGATTCACCTCATCCTTCATAGCCCCATCTGCTGACATGTCCACTCCCAAATATCTGAATACATTCACCTCCTCCATACTCTCTCCCTCCAATCTGATATCCAATCTTTCGTTACCTAATCTTTTTGTTATCCTCATCACTTTACTCTTTCCTATATTCACTTTCAATTTTCTTCTTTTACGTACCCTACCAAATTCATCCACCAACCTCTGCAATTTATCTTCAGAATCTCCCAAAAGCACAGTGTCATCAGCAAAAAGCAACTGTGACAACTCCCATTTTGTATTTGATTCTTTGTCTTTTAACCCCACACCTCTTGCCAAGACCCTCGCATTCACTTCTCTTACAACCCCATCTATAAATATATTGAACAACCACAGTGACATCACACATCCTTGTCTAAGGCCTACTTTTACTGGGAAATAATCACTCTCTTTCCTACACACTTTAACCTGAGCCTCACTATCCTCATAAAAACTCTTCACTGCTTTCAGTAACCTACCTCCTATTCCATACACCTGCAACATCTGCCTTTTCCAAATCCATAAATGCCACAAAAACCTCTTTACCCTTATCTAAACACTGTTCACCTATATGTTTCACTGTAAACACACCCCCCTATCTTTCCTAAAGCCCCCTTGTTCATCTGCTATCCTGCTCTCCGTCTTACTCTTAATTCTTTCAATAATAACTCTACCATACACTTTACCTGGTATACTCAACAGACTTATTCCCTATAATTTTGCACTCTCTTTTGTCCCCTTTGCCTTTATACAAAGGAACAATACACGCTCTCTGCCCTCCCTAGGTACCTTACTCTTTTCCATACATTTATTAAATAATAGCACCAACCACTCCAAAACTATATCCCCGCCTGCTTTTAACATTTCTATCTTTATCCCATCAATCCCAGCTGCCTTACCCCCTTTCATTCTACCCACTGCCTCACGAAGTTCCCCACACTCACAACTGGCTCTTCCACACTTCTACAAGACTTTATTCCTCCTTGCCCTATACACGAAATCACAGCTTCCCTCTCTTCATCAACATTTAACAACTCCTGAAAATATTCCCTCCATCTTCCCGATACCTCTAACTCTCCATTTAATAACTCTCCTCTCCTATTTTTAACTGTCAAATCCATTTGTTCCCTAGGCTTCCTCAACTTATTAATCTCACTCCAAAACTTTTTCTTATTTTCAACAAAATTTGTTGATAACATCTCACCCACTCTCTCATTTGCTCTCTTTTTACATTGCTTCACCACTCTCTTTAACCTCTCTTTTTCTCTCCTTGCATCACTTCTACTTTGTAAAAACCTCTCATATGCTAACTTTTTCTCCCTTTCTACTCTTTTTACATCATCATTCCACCAATCGCTCTTCTTCCCTCCCGCACCCACTTTCCTGTAACCACAAACTTCTGCTGAACACTCTAACACTACATTTTTTAACCTACCCCATACATCTTCGACCCCATTGTCTACACTCTCACTAGCCCATCTATCCTCCAATAGTTTTTTATATCTTATCCTAACTGCCTCTTCTTTAGTTTATAAACCTTCACCTCTCTCTCTTACTTACTGCTTCTATTTTCCTTGTATCCCATCTACCCTTTACTCCCACTTTAGCTACAACTAAAAAGTGATCTGATATATCTGTAGCCCCTCTATAAACATGTACATCCTGAAGTCTACTCAATAGTCTTTTATCTACCAATACGTAGTCAACAAACTACTGTCATTACGCCCTACATCATATCTTGTATACTTATTTATCCTCTTTTTTTCAAAGTTCAATCAAAGGACTCCCATTATCATTTACACCTGGCACCCCAAACTTACCTACTACACCCTCTCTACATGTTTCTCCTACTTTAGCATTTAGGACCCTACCACAATTACTCTCTCACTTGGTTCAAAAGTTCCTATACATTCGCTTAACATCTCCCAAAATCTCTCTCTCTCCTCTACACTCCTCTCTTCTCCAGGTGCATACACGCTTATTATGACCCACTTTTCGCATCCGACCCTAATTTTAATCCACATAATCCTTGAATTTACACATTTATATTCCCTCTTCTCCTTCCATAACTGGTCCTTAACATTATTGTTACCCCCTTCCTTAGCTCTAACTCTCTCAGATACTCCTGACTTAATCCCATTTATTTCCCACTGAAACTCGCCTACCCCCTTCAGCTTTGTTTCGCTTAGGGCCAGGACATCCAACTTCTTTTCATTCAGAACATCAGCAATCATCTCTTTCTTATCATCCGCACTACATCCACGCACATTCAAACATCCCAGTTTTATATTTTTTAAATTGATAATAATTATTGATTCATAATAATAATAATATTAAATTTTATAATTATTCTGTTTCATTGTAACATAACTATTAACATCGCATTACCTGAATTTAAGAGTACAAACCTGCTACACCGGCGTCCACAACACCATTAAGAATGTTGAAAATGCTATGTAAATACCAAGACGTTGATGAGGAAGACTCATGTGACGACTGTTACACATGTCTCTCTCACCAGTAAGAATGTAAAACACCAAGGAACTGTTTACCTGGAGTTTACCTGGAGAGGGTTTCGGGGGTCACCCCCGCGACTCTGTCTGAGACCAGGCCTCATGGTGGCAATCCCCCTTATGTATGCTGGGAGGCAGTTGAACAGTCTTGGGCCCCGGACACTTATTGTGTTGTCTCTCAGTGTACTCGTGGTGCCGCTGTTTTTCAATGGGAGAATGTTGCATCTCCTGCTGAGACTTTTGCTTTCATATGGAGAGATTTTTTTGTGCAAGTTTGGTACTAATCCCTCTAGGATTTTCCAAGTGTATATTATCATATATCTCTCTCGCCTGCGCTCCAAGGAATACAGATCAAGGATCTTCAACCGTTCCCAGTAATTTAGGTGCCTTATCGTACTTGTGTGTGCCGTGAAAATTCTTTGTACACTCTCCAGGTCAGCAATGTCGCCAGCCTTGAAGGGGGCCGTTAGTGTACAGCAATATTCCAGCCTAGAGAGAGCAAGCGATTTGAAGAGAATCATCATGGGTTTGGCGTCCCTAGTTTTGAAAGTTCTCATTATCCATCCTATCATTTTCCTAGCAGATGCGGTAGATACATTGATGTGGTCTTTGAAGGCGATATCTTCTGACATTATCACTCCAATGTCCTTCACATTACTTTTTCGCTCTATTGTATGGTTAGAGTTTGTCGTATACCCTGATATATTTATAATTTCCTCAAGTTTTTCATTTTGAGTAGTTGATAGTTCTCCTCATTGAATTCCATATTGTTTTGAGTGGCCCATTTGATGATTTGGTTGATGTCCGCTTGGAGTCTTGCTAGAGGGCATACACACAACTGAGGAGGAGGTGAAGCAGTTACTCAGTGACCTTGATATCTCAAAGGCGATGGGTCCGGACAATATCTCCCCGTGGGTTCTTCGGGAAGGAGCTGAGGTACTGAGTGTGCCACTTACCATAATATTCAACACATCTCTTGAAAATGGGCAGATACCTGAGGTATGGAAGAAGGCCAATGTAGTCCCCATCTTTAAAAAAGGAGACAGAAAAGAGGCACTAAACTATAGACCGGTGTCACTTACATGTATAGTGTGCAAAGTCCTGGAGAAAATCATCAGGAAAAGAATGGTGGAGCACCTCGAGCTGAACAGGATAATAAACACCAGACAGCACGGATTCCGGGAAGGCAAATCCTGTGTAACAAACCTCCTAGAGTTCTATGATAAAGTAACAGAGGTAAGGCAAGAGAGAGAAGGGTGGGTTGATTGCATTTTCCTGGACTGCAGGAAGGCCTTCGACACAGTTCCTCACATGAGATTAGTAAAGATGTTGGAAGAACAAGCATGTATAACAGGAAGGGCACTGAAATGGATCAGGGAATACCTCACAGGGAGGCAACAACGGGTCATGGTGCGTGATGAGGTATCACAGTGGGCGCCTGTGACGAGCGGCGTACCGCAGGGGTCAGTCCTAGGACCAGTGTTATTCTTGGTATATGTAAACGACATGACGGATGGGATAGACTCAGAAGTGTCTCTGTTCGCAGATGATGTGAAATTAATGAGGAGAATCACATCGGAAGAGGACCAAGCAGGACTTCAAACAGACCTGGACAAGCTTGACATCTGGTCAAGCAACTGCCTTCTCGAATTCAATCCCACCAAATGCAAAGTCATGAAGATCGGAGAAGGACAAAGAAGACCGCTGACAGAGTACAGGCTAGGTGGACAAGGGCTACAAACCTCGGCAAAGGAGAAAGACCTTGGGGTGAGTATAACGCCAAGTACGTCTCCGGAGGCACACATCAACCAGATAACTGCGGCAGCATATGGGCGACTGGCAAACCTAAGATTAGCGTTCCGTTACCTAAACAAGGAATCGTTCAAGACACTGTACACCGTGTACGTCAGGCCCATACTAGAATATGCAGCACCAGTCTGGAACCCACACCTGGTCAAGCACGTAAAGAAACTAGAGAAAGTGCAAAGGTTTGCGACAAGGCTAGTTCCACAACTCAGGGGACTGTCCTATGAAGAAAGGTTGAGGGAAATAGGACTAACAACACTGGAGGAAAATGGGTCAGAGGAGACATGATAACGACATACAAAATACTGCGGGGAATCGACAAGGTAGACAGGGACAGGATGTTCCAGAGAGGGAACACAGAAACAAGGGGACACAACTGGAAGCTGAAGACTCAGATGAGTCAAAGGGATGTTAAGAAGCATTTCTTCAGCCACAGAGTAGTCAGGAAGTGGAATAGTCTAGAGAAAGATATAGTGGAGGCAGGAACCATACATAGTTTTAAGACGAGGTATGATAAAGCTCATGGAGCAGGGAGAGCAGAGACCCAGTAGCGGACAGCGAAGAGGCGGGGCCAGGAGCTGAGTCTCGACCCCTGCAACCACAATTAGGTGAGTACAATTAGGTGAGTGTCTTCGATGGAGGTCACTGCCATGGCAATCCGGGTGTCATCTGCAAAGGAAGGCTGGGAGCTATGGTTTACATCTCTGTCTATGTCAGATATGAGGATGAGGAATAGAATAGGAGCGAGTACTGTGCTTTGTGGAACAGAGCTTTTCACCGTAGTTGCCTCAGACTTTACTCTGTTTACTATTACTCTTTGTTTTCTATTTGCCAGGAAGTTATAGATCCATCTACCAACTTTTCCTGTTATTCCTTTATCACGCATTTTGTGCTCTATTACACCATGGTCACACTTGTCGAAAGCTTTTGCAAAGTCTGTGTATACTACATCTGTATTTTGTTTATCCTCAACAGCATCCAGGACCTTGTCATAGTGGTCCAGTAGCTGGGTTGTGCAGTTGATGAGTATCTAGGTGGTTAGCGATCTTCCTTCTTAAAACCCTCTCAAAGATTTTTATGATATGGGATGTTAGTGCTATCGGTCTGTAGTTCTTTGCAATTGCTTTACTGCCACCTTTGTAGAGTGGGGCTATGTCTGTTGTTTTTAGTGATTGTGGGATGACCCCTGTGTCCATGCTCCCTCTCCATAGAATGCTGAAGGCACGCAATTCTTGATGAACACGGAGTTCCAAGAGTCTGGGCCTGGGGCAGAGTGCATGGACATGTCATTTATTGCCTTTCCAACGTCTTGTGGAGTTAGGATAATATCCGAGATTTTTGAGATGACCAAATTTTGGGTCTCGTTCATAAAGAATTCCTTTGGATTGTAGACCCTTAGTCTGGGGTTCCACAGGGGTCAGTCCTAGGACCGGTGCTGTTTCTGGAATAGACTCCGAAGTGTCTCTGTTTGCAGATGATGTGAAGTTGATGAGAAGAATTCAATCAGACGAGGACCAGGCAGAACTACAAAGGGATCTGGACAGGCTGCAAGCCTGGTCCAGCAATTGGCTTCTGGAGTTCAACCCCACCAAGTGCAAAGTCATGAAGATTGGGGAAGGGCAAAGAAGACCGCAGACGGAGTACAGTCTACGGGCCAGAGACTACAAACCTCAATCAAGGAAAAAGATCTTGGGGTGAGTATAACACCAGGCACATCTGAGGCGCACATCAACCAAATAACTGATGCAGCATACAGGCGCCTAGCCAACCTAAGAACAGCATTCCAACATCTTAATAAAGAATCGTTCAGGACCCTGTACACTGTGTACGTTAGGCCCATACTAGAGTATGCAGCACCAGTTTGGAACCCACAGCTAGCCAAGCACGTAAAGAAGCTAGAGAAAGTGCAAAGGTTTGCAACAAGACTAGTCCCAGAGCTAAGGGGTATGACCTATGAGGAGAGGTTAAGGAAATCGACCTGACGACACTGGAGGACAGGAGAAATAGGGGGGGACATGATAACGACATACATATAAGATACTGAGAGGAATTGACAAGGTGGACAGAGACAGAATGTTCCAGAGATGGGACACAGCAACAAGGGGACACAGTTGGAAGTTGAAGACTCAGATGAATCACAGGGATGTTAGGAAGTATTTCTTCAGTCACAGAGTGGTCGGGAAGTGGAATAGTTTGGGAAGCGATGTAGTGGAGGCAGGTTCAATACATAGCTTTACGAAGAGGTATGATAAAGCTCATGGCGCAGGGAGAGTGACCCAGTAGCGGCCAGTGAAGAGGCGGGGCCAGGAGCTATGACTCGACCCCTGCAACCACTACTAGGTGAGTACACACGTGTACACACGTGGTAATGCTTTATTTACAGGGAGCAAAGTCAGGGTATTTTTCCAGAATGGTCTGTAATATACCACTGTGGATAAAATACTTTGACATATCTTGAACATTTCTGAGTGAGTTGTCTCTGAATTCATTAATTTTATCGCACTCCAGTACATAATGACGCAGGGTGTGACAATAATCCAACTGGCAAAGTTTACATTTTGTTTGGTGGTGGTGATTTAACCTACTAAAGATACTTATAACCCAGCCGGAGGCGGGCAGTAGTGACATCCAAGAGTTTGTTTATTTTGTTGGATGCACCATTGACATGTGGCTCCTGCATGATAGAATGATGATAGATGGACTGACTGGTGTCAATCTCCCTGAGTCTTAAGTCAATAAAATTCAGTTGAAGTTCTTTTCGTATTATTGTTCTCAAACTGCTAACTGACAAGCCAAGATTGTAATCTACCCCCTCTTTGAAAGCATAAAACTTAGCCAATTTATCAGTTCTATCATGCATCTGAAGACCAATGTGAGATGGATTCCACAGCATGTGCACTCTGACTCTACTACCTGGAGTCTACCTGGAGAGAATTCCAGGGGTCAACGCCCCTGCGGCCCGGTCTGTGACCAGGCCTCATGTTTGACCAGAGCCTGATCAACCAGGCTGTTACTGCTGGCCGCACGCAGTCCAACGTACGAACCACAGCCCGGCTGATCAGGTACCGACTTGAGGTGCCTGTCCAGTGCCTGCTTGAAGACAGCCAAGGGCTTGTTGGTAATCCCCCTGATGTATGCTGGGAGGCAGTTGAACAATCTTGGGCCCCTCACACTTATTTTGTTGTCCCTCAACGTGCTAGTGGCACCCCTGCTCTTCATTGGGGGGATGTTACATCGCCTGCCGAGTCTTTTGCTTTCGTAGGGAGTGATTTTTGTGTGCAAGTTTGGTACTAAGCCCTCGAGAATTTTCCATGTGTATATAATAATGTATCTCTCCCGCCTGCGTTCTAGGGAGTACAGGTTTAGGAACTTCAAGCGTTCCCAGTAGTTGAGGTGGTTTATCGCACTTATGCGTGCGGTGAAGGTTCTCTGCACATTTTCAAGGTCAGCAATTTCACCCGCCTTGAAAGGTGCAGTTAGTGTGCAGCAATATTCCAGCCTAGATAG
>WNWK01036963.1:0-18803 GCA_009830355.1 Cherax destructor
CTGTTAAAAAACGAACTTGTTTGACAAAGCTACGGAGATGTAAGTATTGGTATGTTTGAAAGGGGAAATAAAAAAAAATTCTTGATTTAGGTATCGTTACAATAATTATACAGTACCGACAAGATGAAAAAACACATGTACAATACCTGGAAATATATGTTTGAAGACGTTTCTCCAATCATTGGCTTGATCAGTTTAGTACAGAGATGCTATGCTACGACAGTATGAAACAGTCAATTCCTCAACTTTTTCAACTATACATAGGAGACAGTGGAAGATGAGGCAATCGATACCTCAGTCTGAAGCTGGTGTTCTTTACCTTAGTCTTGGTGAATCTGAAATATGGATAGGAAGATGTACTATATCCTGCGAGTCAGATGAGGTACAGCAGTTAAATTCATGCGCAAGTATTGGGCCAGAGCTTAGTAAATAGGTTTTAGGAGACGTTCTGTTTGACAGAACGTCTTCAGATACAATACCCAAGAGTTGGAAATATATTCCCCACCTTGTCGGTATTGTATACCAATATTGTAATGATAATAATATAACGGCAATACCATGGAATCTTGTTACAGAGGGTATCTCCTAAAACCCATTTGCTATGTTCCGTCCCAACTCTTGGGCGACCTACTTCCACAAGTGTCCCCCGCCTATCTGTAACGTGACTTCATCTGCTGCACCACGTCTGAGTCCAGTATGTAGGAGTCCATCTTCCTGCCTATACTTCAGATTCATCGAGACTAAGGTACTACACGGTTTCCCAGGTTGAAACTGATTACCTCATTCTCCGTTGTCTTCTATGTATAGTTCTAAAGGCTGGGAGAAAAACCTCATCTACTCTTTTCCCATATCATCTCTGTATTGAATTGATAAAGCCACTGATTGGCGAAATATCTTTAAATAATAATACCTAGGTGTTGCACATTTGTAATTTCTCCTCCTGACAAAGGTCTTCGTCATATGATGATCCACTCAGTGGAGTTTTTGGTCATTAACCGAGGCCTTCCTCTGGCTAACGTTCACCTCGCCCTTAAAAATTAAAGGTCACATAAGATGTAGAAGTTGTGTTTTCCACTACATATAAAAACAAAGTTCAGCACAAAGTAGATTTCTAGGATGTGGATTTAGGGTAATGGAAGCTTGACCACAAGGAGGCCGTCTGAAGCACAAAAATTTGATGGCCCAGCTCAGTAGTGGCAGCGCTCTGCTTATACTCCTCGGACGGGGAGAATGTTTCCTTACACCTGCCGCCCCTGTTCACTCTGCAGGAAATAAGTATCTGGCCTGCACAGTTACTCTTGCTTTTCTAATGCATGTTTTCTCTGTATTCGCCTTTCATCTGCCTTCGATGACTGGGCCTTGAAATGACTGTAAATTCAGTGGTGTATAAAAAATAGTATCACGTCTCCACCTCCACGGAAGTAAGACTGGGCAGGCGGTGCAAAATACCCCTAATGAAAAGTAGTGGCGCCATTAGTACACTAAGAGAAAACTCCATAAGTGTCCGGGCCCCAAGACTGTTCAACAGCCTCCCACCAGCATAAGGAATTATCAATAGGGCCCCGGCTGCCTTCAAGAGGAGCTGAACAGATACTTAAGTCGATTTCCGGATCAGCCGGGCTGTGGTTCGTACGTTGGACTACTCGGCCAGCAGTAACAGCCTGGTTGATCAGGCCCCATCCACAGGGAGGTCTGGTCGTGGACCGGGCCGCGGGGGCGTTGATCCCCGAAATACCCTCGTTTCCTTGAACGCCTGATTGATGTGCTAGAGGCGGTTCTTGGTTTTTTTTACTTCCTTTTCATAGTATTTTTGCTGCTACATTAATGTAGGGAGACTTGGATCATTAGTCACTTGCAGGGCGGTGCTGCCAAGAGACAGTGGGGACATCTTGCTTGTACGCTCACTAGTGCCACTAAGGTGGCCCGTGGCCTGGTGGCAAAAGCTCTCGCTTCACACGCTGAGGGGTCCCGGGTTTTCCCCGGGGAGGGTAGAAACATTGGGCGTGTTTCCTTGCACCGATTGTCTATGTTCACCCATCAGTAAATGGGTACCTGGGGGTTAGCTGGGTGGGGGATCCCGGGACAAAACCCGACAAAAGTGCCCGAAATGCTCTATAACAAGCGGCTTTCTATATAGTAGTATATCGTTGATGTCGGCTAGGCCTTGTATACCTTGTACATGTACTTTTAAAACATATATTTTTTTCCAAGGTGGTGAGACAAACCATACCACGGGCGGGGATAGAACCCGCGATCAGAGTCAAAAAATTCCAGCTTCACTAGTGCAGGCGTGGCCGGCTTAATCGGTCCCGGCGTGGTTTAAAAATTTTTCCCCTACTCTAAGCCTTTTGTTCTCTCATGCTTAACTCTCCTTCGTCTGCCGTCATTGTTTTGTTTTACTGCATATTTTATGAAAGACTTGGTTGCCCTGACTCTCTCTTTACCGGTTTTGGGTTTTAAAATTAAGAGAGCACTGGAATTACTTCCACAAAGGCATTTGTTGCCAAATTCAAGGGGCAGGCAAGAAAAAAGGTGGTGGTGTTTGTCTCCTGTTCGGGACGGAGGATCGAGCCTCCATTACCCCTGAAAGGCTTCATATAAAGGTATTGGTGCATGTATGTGCCCCAATCTCGCCTTACTTTACTACGTTAGGTTTGTTAGGTTATTCCTAACTTCACTTTCTTAGCGTTTCTTGTAAACTTAAAGCACGGTTTATTTTTTAAAAATTTTTGGCTAGGTTGTATTAAAGTAAAAAAACCCTATGAAGATGTTTATTTAATAACAAAGAAGTAAATTGGGAAAAGAATGGGAAGCGACATCTGACATCGCGGTGTGTGAACACCAAAAAACACTAATGCCCAAATGGTGTATAATTATGTATATACACTTTAGAGGTGTCAGTGTATCTTTTAATGTGTATTGAGAATTTTCATTAGTTCATGTTTTTTTTATCTTTCCCTTTATTGGTGATGTACAAGTGAAATACAGCCGTGTATGTCTGTAGACTTCAAACCTAATAATCAAACCAACCAAGAAACTGAAATCTGCACGATTGGATTTTGAAAATGTGGGCCAGCGGGCCCCAAGCCCAAAAAACCTGGCCCAAGGCTGAGCTTCGGGAATGAAAAACTCATCAGAGAGAGAAAAAAAAAAAAAGGCCCAAAACCGTGACTGGAACAATACACAAATAACCCGCATATAGAAGAGGGGAGCTTATGACGACGTTTCGGCCCAAACTTGGACCATTTACAAAGAAATGCTCCTCTCTTCTATGTGCGGTTATTGTTACTCATCAGGATATATCAAGGTGGAAGAGGGAGGGTGCAACGCTAATGGCCCGTCTGCAGCGTCGAACAGCGGCACTGCACCCATTACCTTCCTCTCTACCTCTGAATGTTTCAAAAGTTTTTTTTTCTGCTGCAAGCTTATGGTCACTGACTCTTGCTACTTGACCCAGCAGACCAACATTACCATAGCAGCCTAGATGAATTCTACACTTCATAATACTAGGTTACAGTGTGATTATATTTTTTAAGAGGTGGAAATCTAGCTGTGATGCTTGAGTGGATGCTTAATCACATGTACAAGCACCTGGGTTGCCAGTGGTTGCTTATTCACTAATAAAGCACCTGTACGTCACTGGTTGGTTAATCAGCGAGCGCGTCATCGTTTGACTAAGACCCGCGTCAGCTAAACCACCTTCCTGGATGAACAATACGTTACCATCACAGTCTGATTGATCGGCACTTCCTGCAGTACTTATCTAGCTTCCTGTTGTTGGGAAGTAGTGTTCTCTGTATTTACTCGTTGAGGTTTTTTCTACGCTTGTCTCGAGCCAGTAAATTCAAATTGTGGTTGGATATTACGCACCAGGCTTCACAAATATAGTATTGCTTATGAATTATATAACATTAAAAAAACTTTTATTTTCTCCTGATTAAATAGTCCTGGTGGACGAAATGTATCCTTTAAAAAAAATCAAACGTTGTACATGTCTAATTTATAAATTTGTCGGGGTTTAATAAATGCCGTGTGATATACGGAAGGAAAAACAGAAGAAAATCAGTGGTGGTACAGAAAGGCAAGTCAATTTGGGTAGTGTAAAAGATGTGGACCGAAGCTATTCCACAAATACTTAGTTTGGGGAGGCATTTTTTATATAAATATTTGTTTTTAAGTCTACTTTCCATGCTCCACAGTAGACATAAATGCACTGAAAAACATACTTTAGAGAATGACTTATTTCCCCGCAGAAGATTTTCTTACATAAATTGAGTGCACTGAACCTATTCTCTTAAAAGGCTTAGATTAGACATTGTTAAAACTTGTAAATCTAAGATAAACATGTAAAAAACAGTTCCCAACAGTATCTAATAAAGACAACTGACAACGTTGGATTAATCTGTTTTTAAAGTTAGGTAAATTTATAATTATAAATTTTATATAGGAAGGTGCTGGTTTGGTGAAAGTTTTTTACAGTGGTACAAAACCCTTAGTGTAATGTGGCAGAAGCCATTAGTTTGAATACCTAAAATTGGGTTAAACAGATATGCGAACGAAACTGGGGGAAAAAACATTTTAGATCTAAGGTATATAATACCGACAAGTTGAAGAGTAAGACGTATGTACGGCACCGGGGTATCTTTATTAATGTTTCGCCCACCCAAAAACCCGGGGGGAGGGGTATTAGGATAACCCCCTTGGGCGAAACGTCTCTAAATTATAAATGCCCAGGCGAGTTGCACATATCTAATAAAAAAAAACAATATGCATTACAACCTTTTTAGTGAGTACATTTCGCTCCCGGTTAGAGGGTTTATCAAGTCAGAACTCTAACCTGAACAAGCTATTAACCCAGTTAAAGCTTATTCTGCACTGCATATCGTTTCTTGTCAGTATAACACGTGCACATAAGATGTTACTTGATAATGGTCAGAACGGACCGAATCACCCAAGTTTTCTATCAAAATATAGTTTGTGAAAAGACTAGTTAACTTAGAAGAACTTGCCCAGCATGGGCCATTAGGCCTACTTCGGTGCTTTTTTTATTTATGTACTTTTTGTTGCCACGCTCACTGCCCTTGTCGGGACAGTGATTTGGGTCTTCTGTGGGTGGTCATTTTCACTAATTTTATCATTTGTATACATTTTTCCTTCGACTTCCTCCTCCCTCTGCCTTCCCTCTAGCATCCGGGGAGCGCACAGACTATATTTAGGGGATCTGGTATCTTAGCCACCGGGAACCTAAACATACCTCGGTAAGGTGGGACCGCTCACTCCCAAAGTTGTTGACACCTCGTGATGACAGGAAATAACAGGGAAAAGTCTCATTTTTAAATGAGCAAATTAGTTATAACACACATTATATGTCATATTGTTTGGCTGTGGGATATATAGGACATTTGATTAGGATAAATTTTCACCTGGACTTTTTCAAACCAATTCCCGAGAACAAAAAAAAAATATATAACGGTGAACTAAGTAACGTTAAATAATGTGTTGTCATGTGTTTGAGCTTTGTCACCTATTCTTGTAATGTGGACTGAGTAGAATCAACATGATGAGCACTCCTGAAATGTAAAACTATTTGAACTGAGGTCAACCATGTTGCAAACTGCAATTGCCTCGAGACAACGTGTTCTTAAGATTATCCTTCTTCACCCCCAACTTGTTTTCGTCCCAATAAGTCCCCCTTTCATTATTCAAATGTCACCACAGTGCAATACCCGGTTGGGTTGTGTTAGGTTAACTTGTGTTTCTGTACCTGTAAAAAAAAATGTTATTGCCCCTATTGTAACTGTATCTGTTTCTTGCCTGTTATTATTCTTTTACCTGTTCCTGCATCTGATCTTGTACCTGTATTTGTATCTGGTATTGTACCTGTTCCTATATTATTTCAAGTAGAGATCTTCTCAGTATTTCTGCCTCAGAAGATTCCTTGATGCTGGTGAGGGCTCTTGATTCAAGGGTGGACTTGCCTTCCCCTTTCTTGGAACAAACCTGTTTCCTCCCCCTAAATATAATAATCTACTTAAGACAGTTAATGTGAGACGTGAACCCAAGTACTATAATGTCTTTGTATGGGGTGTTTGACACCTGAATACTCGACCAGTGTCACGACAGGACATATTTTAACGATTTTCGTTTTCTTCACAAGTCTGTGAAATGTGCGTCATTTTCATTCTGCCATTTTCAGGTGAACCACTCGTGTGGGAACCTTGTGCCGAGTGAAAAACCACTCGTGTGTGTGAACCTTGTGTCGAGGTGAAAAACCACTCGGGGTGTGAACCTTGTCGAGGTGAAAAACCACTCCCTGTGTGTGTGAACCTTGTGCCGAGGTGAAAAAACCACTCCCGTGTGTGTGAACCTTGTGCCGAGGTGAAAAACCACTCCCGTGTGTGTGTGAACCTTGTGCCGAGGTGAAAAACCACTCCCGTGTGTGAACCTTGTGCCGAGGTGAAAACACTCCCGTGTGTGAACCTTGTGCGAGGTGAAAAACCATTCTGCCAACTTCAAGGACCCTTATCAAACGAAAATCAACATTTATGCCAGCTGAAGTCTCTCCCCTCTTTTGCTGGTTTTCTTGGGACCCTCCCCAAATTTCTTTAAAACATTTTCATCGTAAAATTTTTTCCGGGGTTTGACAAGGTTTGGGGTTGGACCCCCAGCTTTATTGACAAGCTATTTACAAGTTAAGGGTTCCTAACTTTATTGACAATAAGAGCTTTTACCTACATCAGCTCATTTGAAACATTTTTATTGTTATGAAACATACAAATAAGGAACAGGAAAGTTGGACCGTCTGGGGGCATTTTCATTTGATCAACTGACTTTATCTCGTTGACATCTAATGCGGGGAATTGCCAGACAAAATCATCCTGGGGATAAATGATCTCAGATGAAGTGATGTTCTGGAAAAGGGTTTTCAGCCAAGTGAAGTTGCTGCTTTCTGCCCGTCTTGTGGTATAAAGCTTGCTTCTCGTTGTCCTCGAAGTGGAGCCAAGTGTGGTACTTTGACAATGTTGGCCTTGTACATAACAGTAAGGCCGCCCATCCCTCCTGTGTTGAAGGCGCTGCTGAAATGACAGATCTATCCAGGATGGGTCCAGGCGAGAGATGAGACGTCTTTCTCTGTTCTCTCTGTCAAGCAGTCGCAGAAGGGGGGGCAGGCAAAACCAAGAAAGTGGAGCATACTCAAGGTGTGAGCATACTTGTGCCTCATACAAAATCGTGCAACCCCTACTGTAAAGCAGATGCGAGATACGGCAAAGTGCTGCAAGCTTCCTGGCTGCCTTGTTTGAAAGATTTACTTCTTGGTTCTTCATGGTCAGTTTGGAGTCGAATTTCACCCCAAGGATATAAACTTCTTCCCCAGGTACCATCACACTCCCATTCATACTACTTCACCGGCATTACCATCATGGTGCCTATAGACCATCATCATTTGTGTTTTCTCAGGTGCAAATGTTACTTTCCATCGGTTTCCCCAAGCTGATATAGGTCTTAGCTGGTGATTGATGTAGCTTAGGGCAGCTGGCATTTCTTCTCTTGGATAAGTGAATGTCAGAGTGCAGTCGTCTGCATATGCAATGGGATTCTGGGATGAGATGAAGGTAATTGAAGTAGATATTCCATAACAATGGTCCCAGCACACTTCCTTGTGGAACACTTGCCCCAATAGGATGTCTTGCTGATTCTGTTCCATTGAGAACTACCCTCAGTGATCTACCATGAAGGTAATCACTGAGGAGACATAGTGTAAAGCCTGCAATTCCCAGTGCTTGCAGTTTTGCCAAAGGCCCTGGTGCCACACTCGGTCAAAAGCACCAGCAATGTCCAATGCTACCACAGCTGACTTCGGTTCATCCAATGACTGGTGCCATTTAGTGGAGAGGTTTAACAGATCAGCAGCAGAGTAACCTTTCCTGAAACCATATTGACGGTCACAAAGTAGTGAGTGGTAGTCAAAAAAAACTGTCATTTGTCTTGAGATTATTGTCTCAAGGATTTTGCCAGTGATTGACAGGAGTGACACTGGTCTGTAGTTCCTGATTTCTGCTCTGCTCTGGCCTAGTTCCACAGAAGGCCATTTACACTGTACTAGGCAGTGCTGAAAGATGCGAGTTAGAGGTGCTGCTAGCTGGTCTGCACATCTTTTCAGCAATCTTGGGCTCAACTTGTCTGGGCCCACAGCCTTTTCTTGGTCAAGCGATTTAAGAAGGAAATGCACCTCCTCCTGCCTTATTGGTCACCACTGATAGTTTTGACACAGTTCTTGCAGCTAGCCAAGGAAGGGTCCCTTGCTGGATCAGGAACTTGCATTTGGTAGCAAAGTGTTCGGCTTTCTCTTGACTACTAGTAGAGTGGTTCCATCCTGTCGATTTAGAGGTGGAATGAGTTCATCAGGCAGATAACCTTGTCTGTCCTTGACCAGGAACCCCAGGTTTTGACCTATTCTACATAGACAAAAACATTAAATACTACAGTGCTGTACTACTAAAAGTATTAGTAAATAAATGCAAGTCTTTTTACTTACCATTATTGAAGATTGTTATGGCTTTGGAAGGGGGAGGAGGAGGAGGAGGGGGAGGAGGGGTTGTTTTTGGGAAAGGGGGAACCCCCTTCAGAAGGATTTCAGGTAAAAAGCCCCGGGGGACTTTTTTGCATCCCACTAGGGAGCGGGAGTCACGGGACACTTTAAAAAATAACTGTCCACAGTCCTCTTTTTCTGGCCCCTTTTTAAACATGTTCCTGAAGGGACATTGTTTGGTCACTGAACATGCTGTTTTGGTTTGTTTGAGCTTGTTCAGGGTGGTTTTTTTTAAACAAAATTTTTGCAATCTATTCCACATTGTCCATCCCCTTAATCTCTGAAGGACCTTCTTGCCCCTTTTCCCTCCCCCTTTCCCCGTGAATCAATGCCTCAAATCTGGTCTGATGCTTTCTATTTCCAGCTGTTGCAGCTCTTGAGTTTTTGCCTACTCTGGGGCCCCTATAACTCTTCCACATCATGCCACTCACCCCCAACCCCATGGACTTGCCCAATTCCCAATACAGCCCCAAACGGCCGGGCCCCGGCAGGGTCGGGGTCACCTCAAACCCTTAAAAATCCCCTTTGGGACACAACCTGGCCACAATGGTCCCCAAGCAGAGTTCAAGCCCTTGAATACTCCCCCCAAGCCTTTAAAAGGCGGCCATGCATTTAGATATTGAAATGTTTTTAGAACTTTTAAGGGTAAATTTCCCTGTCGAGGTCATTTAAAAGACTTTTAAAACACTGTTTTTTTGTGTGATTTTTTTGAAGTTACAGATGACCTGCTGGTCCATGGGCTGGGGGGAGGAGGGTGTTAGGGGGCAAGAACTTCAGTTTTATGAATTTGAAGTCTTCCACAGTAGGTTTTCCCATGTTTTGAGGATGTGAAGGGCTTGTCCAGCAACGGGAGGCACTTTTTGTCCAAACCCTTTTCCTGTAGGTATTTTCTCACACTGGGGCCAAACACTTTGGACCCAGTCACTAAAAAGGGCTTTGTGACCCATGTTCTACACTCTCCACAAGAAAAAATCTACTTTCGACATTTTCTCTTGAACACTCTGGGATTTTCTGAGTGATCCCTAGTAAAGGCTTTAATTTAAAATCCCCACTAGCATTACTAAAATCAAGAGGTTAGCCTGTCTTTCATGGTTTGCCTGGAGTCCCTTTTTTCCCTATAATGTAGGTCCTTTTGGGGCTTTTTCTTAAAACGGGCCCCTTTTGCCCAAATTGCATTTTCAGGTTTCAATTTTTCAGTCTTTATGTACCTGAAAATCCTTTATGAATTTTTTAGCTGCATGTTTGTCTGTGGCAGCCTCACCCTGTTTCCACATTATGTTGCCCTGATGTTTAAATCTCTCAAACCAGCCTTGCTGGCAAAACACTACCATTACAATCAGCACTGGTTGCAGGCATTTTTTTTAAAAAGGCATGCAAGTTCCTTGCCTTTCACAAATAATTGACTCAGACACACTATCACCCGCTAACTCTTTTTTCCTTGAGCCCCACCAGCAACAACTTCTCAATCTCTTGATTTTTGTGGTCTTTTTCTCGCCGTCAGCTTTTTTCAACATCAGCTTGCTTAATTTCTTCCTTCTTAAAAAGGATAGAAGCGATAGTTGACCTGTTTTTATATATCCCCAAGATCACAAATCCCATGTATTTTGTATTATTTCCTTCTTCATTTCTACGGGGTTTCTCATTTTATCAGCCCAGGGGGACCACTAGGAACTTTCTTGGGACCCATGGTAGCTTATTTTAATCCATTGAACAAAATCCAAAAAAATTTTTTAAGGTGAAATGTCTGTGGGCGGCAGGGTTTTTCGAGTGTAAAAACGCGGGACTGGCTCTCCCCGCCTGCGCTGAGGCCCCCAAACGCCTGGGCCGACAGGTCACGACGTTCGTTTGCTCGCAAATTTTTTTGCATGCGTTTCGAATTTTTGTACTAATGACGTTTGTTCGACTGCCGAGCCGTTTGAAAGCGGGGGTCCACTGTATGTATATCCATCCATTCCTCCACTGCCTTTCCCATTAATATACAGGGTTGGACAAAATAAATGAACCTATTATTTATCATATCTTATTTTCAACATGGCGTTAGTCTTCAATTTGCAGCTAAACATCACCAATTTGCGAGGAATTTATTTAATATTGTTTTAAAAAGTATCCAGGGGATTTTGAGCCATTCCCCAAGCATAACCTGCTCTAACTCTTCTAAAGATGACAGTGAAGGAAATTGGTTTCTGACTTTGCTGTTTCAATTTACCCCCCTTTCCCCGATGCTCGATAATATTTAGATCCCGCGATTGTGGGGGCAATCCCAAAAGTTCAACTTTGTTTATGTTCTTCAGGCCAATTTTGAAACACCTGGTGGTGTTTGGTACATTATCATCTTGGAAATATGATTGGGGAAAAAGAGTTTGTAAGATGGGATGGACTTCATTGCCCAAAATCATGACCATGAGACAGTTGCTCCTAAAATGGAACATTTCAACAGTTTTGGTGACCCATCCTCCCAACATCTGCCTCCCAAAAATTTGTCCTCTTTGTAAGTCTGTGGTCTTTCTTCTTGTCTCAACTTTGTTCTGAAATATAAAAAAATAGGTATACCCCGGGGTATACCTGGTATGAATGAAAAAAAAAAGGGGGAACTATAAACGTTTAAATTGGTTAGTCAGTAATTAGTTCGATAGTCCGCGGTTCCCCAGCAGGTTTCTTTTTTTTGTCAACTCTGTACAATACCTTTTATCAGACGGCCTCAGGCTAGGCTTATCTGAACCTGATCAACCGGCTGTTTCTGCTGGTCCACATATCCATCACAGTCTATTGATCCCAGTATTTGGTTGATGGCCCGATCAGTCAAGTTTTTGAACCTTCATTTTCCGAAAACATTACAGCCTGGTTGATCAGGGATGGCTTGGGCAACTTTGGTTCTGTCTTAAGATGGGATTTTTTAGTAATTCCCTTTACACTTGAAAAGGGTGCATTGCTGTTTTCCCTTTGATGTGGAGGTATATGGAATAGAATAAATTGGGAAAGGGTATTATGATAATTTAATTAATGTGGGGAGTCTGTAGAGGACTTAATACAATAGTGACAGTGTTTTTCACAATTGCCAAGAAAGAAATTGAGAAGGATGTTTGTTCAGTCTTTTAATGTTTTGACTAGGCCAGTTTTTGGGGGATTGTATATCAATCCTAACAGATTAAACATTTTAAACTTTTATTGATAATTGAGCCAAATTTTTTTTTTATTATTAACACATCCCTTTTCCCAAAAAGGCAGAGTGGAAAAAAAAACCATCATCATTCACCCCATCACTGTCTTGAGGGGCATGCACACTAAGTCATAAAACTGCAACATTAACACCCCCCTTCAGGTCCCCACACTGTACTCTTCCCATCTCCGGAATCAAGCCCGGCCTGCGTTTCCTGAATAATTATAAATGTTACCTTGCACACTCTCAACCGCGTCCTAAAAACCTTTTGTCTCCATTTGCTTCTATCTAACATGCTCATGCTTGTGGAAGTCTAAGCCCCTACACAAAACCCCCTTTTACCCCCTCCCCCCAAACCCTTTTCCCTAGGCCAACCCCCCCTTTCCCCTCCCCGATTTATACACCCCGAAATCAATCTTTTTAGTTCCACCCTTTTACGTGCCCAAACCATCTAAAAACCCCCCTCACCCCTTGGATTATTTTTGGTAATCCCACATCCCCTCTAATCTCCAAACTGGTTCTCTGCATTATATTCCCCCACACATTGCCCATAGACATGACATTTCCCCTGCCTCCAGCCTTGCCTTGTTAACATTCACAACCCCTGCCTCGCACCCCTACAAAAGGGGTTGGTCATACTATCATTTCCCCCCTTTAAAACACAACCCCATTGGGAGGGCTTATGATGACATTTCAGTCCCACTTGGAATTTACAAAATCACACTAACACGAAAAAGGGAGAAGGGGTTTTGGCCAGCAGATAGGGAGGGCACAAAAAAGTGGGGAAGGGTAATGTGGAAGTAGTGCTCCTCTTTAAGTCGGGTTGTGTGTGTATTGTTCCAGTCACGGTATGTATGCCTTTTTGTTATTCCCTCTTTGCTTTTGGATAAAGTTTTTGTCTCCATAACCTCAGTGCACCATTCCTTTTTTCCCCCATCATTTCTATGATTTACCTTTCTTTCATGACCCATCCTGACACGTCCCCCCCAAATATTTTCATTCACCCCCCCATACTCTCTCCTCCAATCTGATATCAATCTTCCATTACTTATTTTTTTTTTATCCTCATCACCTTCTCTTTTATTTCACTTTTAAAATTCCTTCTTTTTACTCTACCAAAATCATAACCCCTCTGCAACTTTCTCCCGAATCTCCCAAAGCAGTGTCATCAGCAAAGAAAAGTGAAACTCCCAAATTCTCCTTACTAATTTTAAAAGGACACATGGCCATAACACTAGACACAGATCACTCCTCGATGTTCCCCGTGTCCACCTAACACTATGTAAAAACTCAATTGCATATAAAAGGCAGAAAATTTGGAATTCATTACCTGTCATTGCCAAAGAAACCCTACCTGTACCCCAATTCAAAACGTGCTAAAACCACCTTCTCACCCAAAGCTAATTTGCTCCATATCGAACTTTCCCCAGCAAAGTAGAATAATCACTTAAGTAAACCTGACTAATCAATTAAATTAATGTATGAATGAACGAATGAATGAATGTAAAACCTGTATGAATAATACATACTTAGCTAATTATTCCCAACACTTACATTATAATGACCACGTAAACTAACTGCAATGCAATTAATTGTTTTAAATTGTTATCTCACTCAATTAGTTGCATTGCTACAATAATTTCTAAAATAATTGATATGTTCAACATATTCAAACTTTATAACTTAGATATGCAACTTTACTTATTTTATAAATTATCAACCATAACTTTTTATTATTTTATTATTATTATTGCTTTAATTTGTTTAATCTGATTTAATTAATTTTATAATGAAGACAAAAGGCAAAACTGTTAAAAATGTCATGTCTAAACTATGTTCAAATTTCATACAAATCTCACCTTTACTCATTGTATAACTATCTACAAAAATTCTTACAATTTTTTTTAAAGGTTAATTTTAAGTCTGCCAAAATGCCCTGCATACTGGGGGCTTTTGGCATGTACACCTCATGTAATCTCAATAACCAAATGTAATTCTTTGTATCATGTCCAAATAAATATTATTATTATTATTCTTTATTTTTTAACCCACACCTCTTCCAACACCGAGCATTCACTTCTCTTACAACTCCATCTATAAATATGTTGAACAACCATGGTGACATCACCTCCCTGTCTAAGGCCTACTTTTACTGGGAAATAATCTCCCTCTCACCTACATACTCTAACCTGAGCCTCACTATCCTCGTAAAGGCTCTTCACTGCTTTCAATAACCTACCTCCTATTCCATACATTTGCAACATCTACCCATTGACCCCCCATCCTATCATACGCCTTTTCAAAATCCATAAATGCCACAAAAAACCCCTTTACCTTATCTAAATACTGTTCACCTATGTTTCCCGCAAACATTTGGCGACACACCCCTACCCTTCCCAAAGCCGCCTTGTTCATCTGCTATCCTGTTCTCCCTCTTGCTCTTAATTCTTTCAATAATAACACCATACACTTTACCAGGTATACTCAACAGTATTGAGCACAATACTGTAAGCTAAATAATTGAAATTCTACCTAAACAAGTATTAAGCTCATAATTAATGGTTCAAATGTAATTCAGTTAATTATGGAATCCAACAGGTTTTTCCCAAATTTAATTCACTGGGTGATTATGATGCATGGCATTTGAGTGCCAAGCAAAAATTTGGTCAGGGACCATGCCATGAATTTAGGAAAATTCTTTAAAACATTGTAAGTAATATATACTAGTAATTCATCTATCATATTTTTATTATTCGGCATTGTGGGTTCATTGTTTCATTATGTTTGTCTTTGCAGAGCCCTGGGTAAGATTGTCTGCTCATCAGCTACCCACCAATGCATTCCTGGGGGTACATCCAACAGTGTAAGTACTGATTAAATTTAGTTCAGTTTGATGTTAAAAAAGGTTTTAAGTGAAGAAAAGACAGCTCTCTATAGGGCTTATCAGGTTTGACTTGATAAGCTGTACATAGAGTGAAACATTGTCAAAAGTTTCTTCTTCACCTGTGCCATTTCTTCTTTACTGTTAGCAGTATGCCTTTGTATCCAGGTTTATAAGTGACATGATAAAGAGACTTTTATTTAATGCCAACAAATTTAGTCTTACAGAAGGCAGAAGTCTTCAGTGGCACTGTTTGCAGTGCTGTGAACAAGTTAAGCAGAATTGTGATTAATAAAGCATAAAGTCCAGTTTCTGTGGGTGGAATAATTCACAAGCTGCACTTAGGAAAGGAAATTTTTAAAGGGTGTTTTGGGCGAAATTATAAGTCATACATTTCACCTAAGTGCAAAATATTTGTGGATGACATAATTACAGTATGTATTAGCGTTTCTTTAATGCGTAGTTCTGGCTTTACGGTATTCACAGGTATTTCTGCTGAAGCCTGTAAGTGACATGTCTGAGTGTAGATCTTTCTGCTGTTGCTGATAGTTTCTACTGAAGTGTTACTCCTAGAAAACTATGGAGATTTTTTCATAATGGTAGTTCTATAGTTCGTCATGGCAGCAGTCATATTTGTAGTATGTATAAATATTATTCATATTAGCTGTCAGTGTAGTATTGGTAGTGTACTAGGAGTACTGTAGTAGTAGTTGAGTGGTATTTGTAGTGGTACCTTTGATATACCTTTGAAGGGTTTGAGAGTATCTACTCTGAGCCCGGCCATGGGCCAGGCTCGTCTGGTGCTTCCCTGGTCAACCAGGCTGTTGCTGCTGGAGGCCCGCTGCCCCACATATCCATCACAGCCTGGTTGATCTGGCACCTGGTCATAGTAATAGTTGTAGTACAGGTTGACCATCACTAATCTGGCATCATTGGGACCTATAGGGTGCCGGATTAGTGTAGTATTGGTAGTGTACTAGAGTACTGTAGTAGTAGTTGAGTGATATTTGTAGTGGTCTTAGTAATTGTACAGGTTGACCATCACTAATCCGACATCATCAGGACCTGTACAGAGTGGTTAGGTTAGATTATACTTAACCCAACAGTGATTTTTACACATCGGTAATTTCCCCCACTTTATGCCCTTTTTTTGGCCCATTCCATTGTTCAAGTCTCCCAAACTCAGAGCTATTTCTCTAGTATTCCTTCTATTGTCAATCGAGTAAAAAAACCGCCTATTTACCTATTTCAACTACCCAATAAAGTGGTCAGAAATTACTAATTTGGCCAATTTCACACAATTTAAGATGCCAATTTCAAAATAGGGTCCTGAATAAACAATGCAGACATTCTGGCACTAAAATAACATTTTCTCTGTTCATTAGTCACATCTTCAGGCCCCTCTTATATTAGCTTGTTTTCCATTTTGAATTTTTATTCACACAAAAAAAAAGAAGATTTACTGCTATGCAGACTACTGTATAAGTAATGTCAACCCATTCCCTGACTGCATATTAGACTGGCCAGTTGGACCGTGCTGACGGTGATATCATTTTCTCCTGAAAAATCGGCAATAATTGAACATTTCCGCTAATTTGAGCTCAATTTCAAGGTACATACTTTCCATCATAAACCCAAAATCATTTCTGTAATATCTTCCATTCTATCAAATGAGTTAAAAAAAACGAGAATAAACCCAAAAAAACTATAAAAAAAATACACCACTAAGTCGCTGTTTTTACACCAAAAGTACGGTTCATTTTTTTTCATTATGCACGGGTGCTGCAAAATTTTTTTTATATAGTGAACTTACCACAAAAACCTATTCTCTTATATAAAAGCCCTTTACCAGTCACAGCTTATCAGTGAGCTGAGCTCAGGGCCCCCGGGGGCCCAAAAAGCCATTACCTTTATGGATTGGTGTATGTCTTTACACAATGAAAATATTTTTTTTTATTCACTGGAATCATGGCTAGGGCTAAAAGTGAGCAGGTTATAAAAAAAGGGAGGAAAAAATTGGAATGATTTGGCAACAAGTAGCGCCACCAAACAGGCAGCAGGTTGGTGTGGCGCCCCCAGAAATTTGAAATTAGACTAGCTGAAATTAGTGCGGTTAGTGGGTCAACCTGTGTAGAAAAGCATTAGAGTATTTAGAGCAGCTGTGGGAAAAAAAAGCTCAAAATTTTTTTAACTTTTAAAAAATTTCGAAATTAAGACAATTTATGCAGAATACATTTATGTAAGGTACATTCGGTTTTTTGTCTGAAAGTATAGGTGTTAAGTGGATAATTTTTTATTATACACTATAATCTTTATTAATTCAAAATATAGATTCCATTTATCTAGTATTATGTATTTATTTCTATTTCTGTTCTTTTTTCATAACTGCAAAAAATTTCACCCAAAACAATTTTATAAGAAATCCTAAATACAGATAATTACTCTACTAGTGCAAAATTTCTGGGAAAAAATTTTTATGGCAAAACCCTCATTTAGTAATTTTCAGAGGTCTGTTTAAACAGTTATCTCAGGAGTGTTAGGGAAATTGAAATAGTACTGCAGCTCATTCTCCTAGGGTTTGTTCTCAGGGATTTGTAAGCTAACTCTTGTATTTTTTTATGATACTGTATACAGTAGACCCTTGGTTTTCGTGAGTCTCAGTTTTGGAATTTTAGAAATGGAAATTTTTTTGAAAAAATGTGTTGGTTTCGTGTTTCCCTTATTTTGGCGGTCTCAACATGTTCAGCCGCCTGCCAAAACCCCCCACAGACCCCATTCAGAGTCAATCTGGCATTGTTTCTCAGCGGGGGAGCATCACCCCACGTTCAAAAAACTTTTTAAACTCCATTTTTTTGTGCGTTTGAACTGCTAAATAAGCCACCATGGGCCCAAAAGAAAGCTCCTAGTCCCAGCCCTTTGGTAAAGAAGGTGAGAAACACACTAGAATTAAAGAAAGAAATCATAGAAAAATATGAAAGTGGCATACGGTGGCTGAGTTTGCCAGGATGTCAGCCCCTTTCAACGATCGTTCCACGTGGGAAAAAAAAGGAAATCAAGGAAGTATGTTGCGAAACAGAGATGAAAAAAATGAAGATGTTGAAATTTTTGTTGTTGTAGATAAACCCAAAAAACAGTTAGCAGGAGATAGTGTTGTAGTAAATTTCGAAAGGAACAGCAGCTGCATGGTTTTGGGAAAAAATGCCGGGAACGGGGCTGGTGTTAGTGAATTTAAAAAGGGAAAAGGGTGGTTGAAAAATTTTAAGTGAAGTGGCATCCCGTGTTGTAAGGCATGGCGAGGCTGAAATTCAGACAAACATGCAGCTGAAAATTTTGTGCATGAATTCAAAATGTAGAGGCTAAGGGGTTCTCCCCCCAAAAAGTGTTTTGTGACAAAACAGGCCTCTTTTGGAAGATTGCCCAAAAAGGACCACTAAACAGGAGGAAAAAGGGACTGGGGAAAAAGCCTTTAAAGACAGGCTAACCCTTTTCTGTGGGGAAAGCTAGTGGGGGTTTAAAAGTAAGCGTTTTGGGTTCACTGAAAATCCCAGTGTTTCAAAAAAAACAGTGTCGTTAAAGTAAAGTGTTTTATGTGGAAGGCTAAAAAGTGGCATGGGGTCACGGGGGAAAATTTTCTTTATTGGTTCAAGAATTTTGGCCCCCGTGTGAAGAAAACCTCCCGGATAATCAGTTGCCACTCAAGTGCCTCCCGTTAATGGACATGCTCCCCCTCATCCTCCCGACTTGGAAGACCAATTGTTGGAGGGTTTGTTTCATTAAGTGAATTTTTCCCCCAATACCATCCCCTCATCCCGCCATGGACCAGCAGGTCATTTAAACTTAAAAAAATCTACACCAAACAATGTTTCAAAAAGGGGTTTGATATGACCCGGGCACTGAAATTACCCCGAGAGAGTTCTGGGGGGATCACTTAATATCTTCAATGGCAAACCCCATACTAGAAAGGCTTGGCAGGGAAATACTTTGGACATGAACTCTGTTGGGAAAAAGTGGAGGCCCAAGGAAAGGGTTTGAAGGGGTTTGGGGGTGACTTGTGACCCCACCCGTTTTGGGTGTATTTTCATTGGGAATTCCATGGGGTTGGATTTTAGTGGGCCCGAATGTGGAAGATAGGTGGGGGACCACGTGAAGAGCTAACCACTGAAGAGCTGCAAGAG
>WNWK01036964.1:0-18803 GCA_009830355.1 Cherax destructor
AAGATATCAAAGTGATCCTTCCAGAACTCTTTTAGGGTCAATTTAGTGTCATTGGACACATCAAAAACCTTTGAAACATTGCTTTAGTGTACAGTTTTTTGAAGTTTGCAATGACCTGCTGGTCCATGGGCTGGAGGAGAAGAGTGGTGTTAGGAGGCAAGAACTTCACTGTTACAAATTTGAAATCCTTAGACATTTGGTCGTCCAAGTCTTGAGGATGACCAGGAGCATTGTCCATTACCAGGAGGCACTTAAGTGGCAATTTATTCTCCAATAGATATTTCTTCACACTGGGGCCAAACACTTGATTAAACCATTCCAGTAAAATTTCCCTAGTGACCCATGCTTTAGCATTAGACTTCCAAAACACACACAATTTACCCTTGTCAACACTGTAGTTCCTGAACACTCTGGGATTTTCAGAGTGATACACCAGTAAAGGCTTCACTTTAAAATCCCCACTATCGTTCCCACACAACATGAGAGTTAGCCTGTCTTTCATAGGCTTGTGTCCTCGCATTGCCTTTTCCTCCTGCGTGATGTAGGTCCTCCTTGGCATTTTCTTCCAAAAGAGGCCTGTTTCGTACAATTAAACACTTGTTGGGGTTTTAAATTTTCAGCCTCTACATATTTTTTAAAGTCGCACACAAATTTTTCAGCCCCTTGTTTATCTGAACTAGCACCCTCACCATGCCTTACAACACTGTGTATGCCAGTTCACCTCTTAAATTTTTCGAACCAGCCTTTGCTGGCCTTAAATTCATCAACATCAACATCACTGGTTCCAGGCATTTTCTTGACAAGATCGGCATGCAACTGCCTTGCTTTTTTATGTATGATGGATTGTATAACACTATCACCCACTAGCAGTTTTTGGTTTATCCACAGCAACAACAATTTCTCCATATTTTCTATTGTTTGTGATCTCTGTTTCGTTATTGTATTCACTCCTTTCGCAACATTAGCTTCAGTGATTGCTTTTCTCTTATACACAATGGAACCGATGGTTGTTGGGGCTTTCTTGTATATCCTGGCGAGCTCGGCAATACATACACCACTATCATATTTTTTTATTATTTCTTTCTTCAGTTCTATGGTGTTCCTCACTTTCTTTACCAAAGAAGTGGCACTTGGAGCTTTCTTTGGGCCCATGGTAGCTTATTTAGTAGTCACACACAATAATCAAGGCCCAAAAACAATGAATTGTTAATAAATGTTTTGTATAAACTCCTGGGGTGATGTTCACTCAAGCGTAAACAATACTAGACTGCGTGACAATGTGCGTGGGAGGTGCGTGGGTGGTGGTCTACGGCCTTTGTATGTGCGCGGCACTGGTGGACAGGTTCCGGACCGAGCACGAAAACGGAGGGAATCACACGAAAACAGAGGCCAATTTTCCACGAAAAAACTACACGAAAACTGAAATACACGAAAACAGAGATATACGAAAACGGAGGGATGACTGTATATTAGTTCAAGCATATGTATAATTGCATCGTTAGTACTTTTTTTCGGTCTAAATCCAAACTGACAGGGGTTAAGTATGTTGTCAGATACTAAATAGGAGTAGACTTGTTTGCAAATTAATTTTTTTAAGATTTTAGATACAGTGGTACCTCGACTTACGATATTAATCCGTCAGAGAGGGCATATCTTAAGGCGAAACAATCGTTGCTCGAATCAATTTTCCCCATAAGAAATAATGGAAATAAATTTAATCAGTCCAAGACTTCCAAAAGTAGTTAAATAAAATATTTTTTAGAACTTTTTGACATTATATAATACACAATTTAATGAAGAATACCTAAATACACATGTAAATATTGTACAATAACATGTCACTTACATTTATTGAAGAGTTGTTGATGTGTGGAGGAGGGGAGAACTTAGAGTAGTATGCTAGTGTTTGGAAGGGGAATCCCCTTCCATTAACACTGCAGGTACCAAGTTCTTTTCTGGGGTTACTTCCCTTTTTCTTTTAATGCCACTAGGACCAGCTTGAGAGTCACTGGACCTCTTTCTAACAATAAATTTGTCCAGGGAGCTCTGTGTCTGGCGATTCTTTAACACATCCCTGAAATTACACACCACTGTGTCATTGTACAGGTTGCCAGCACGGCCTGCAACAGCATGGTTAGGGTGATATTCATCCATAAAGCCTTGCACATCACTCCATTTGGCACAGATCTCCCTAATCCTTGAAGAAGGCACCTTCTTCCATCTCGGTTCCACCTCCTCCTCCTCTAAACCATTGTCCTGACCACTGGTCTCTTGTTCTAGTTTCTGTTGAAGCTCTTGCAGATCTTCAGTGGTTAGCTCTTCCTTGTGCTCCTCCACCAACTGTTCCACATCCTCACCACTCCCTCTAACCCCAAAGACTTGCCCAATTCACAATTTCTTCCACAACAGGCTAAGGCTCAGGCTCAGGCTCAGGGTTCTGAGGCTCAGCCCCAAAACCTTCAAAATCCCTTCTAGGACACAGTCTGGCCACAATTTTCTCCAGGCAGAGTTCAAAGTCCTGGTAGTCACTCCTCCCAAGCCTTACCTATAAGGTTTACACAATGAGCATATGGAAATGTGGTCACATCAAAGCACTTTTGAAACATTGCTTTGGTGTAGAGTTTTTAAAGTTGGAAATGACCTGCTGGTCCATGGGCTGGAGGAGAGGAGGGTATTAGGGGCAAGAACTTCACTTTGATGAATTTAAACTCCTCCACAATTTTCTCACCAAGTTTGGAGGATGACAAGGCATTGTCCATTATCAGGAGGCACTTAACCCTTTGACTGTCGCAACCCTCAATCCTGAGTGCCATTCTGTTGTCGCAAAATATTCGAAAAAAAAAAATTATTTTTCTTATCAAAATGTTAAGATTATTTTTCTGATTGTTTTTATCCTAAAAACAGATTTTGCCATCAATACTTACCGAGATATGGAGGTGTAAAGTTGGTAGAAAATGAGCCGCGTATGGCAACAGCGGCGACTGCCGCTCACTCAGTAAACATTTGTTTTACTTCCATTCGTAGATTTCTTGTTTTTTTCACTATTTTCTTTTTTTACGTAACTTATGTGGCCTGTGAGACCAAGGTAAGTGCAATGTATATATATACATTCGTTGTATGCAACACAATAATAGCATAAACATTAGTATCTTTATATTGTTTACAAAACTTGTTTACACAAATGAACAATACAAAAAAATCTTTATTACTATTGTTCTATAATATATATACAAATGTACAGTCACTGGACATGTTCATAGACGTTCTGCAGCTTGTGGAACTCTTTGAAACATGGTTCCATGCACAGTGGTGTTTTACATTCCTCACACATAAACGAGTGTGTCTGCATTTTTGTGGGCGTATTTTTGTATATACACAGACAAAACATCTCTTCTGAGCAGTTTCCTTCAAAGTAGTAGAAGAGTTGTGTTAGGTAGTTATCCTAGGTTGATGGTCGTCTGGTCGTCCTTCCTTCCTACATTCCTTCCTTCCTTCCTACATACCTACCTTCCTTCCTTCCTCCACCTACCTACCTACCTACCTACCTACCCACCTACCTACCTACCACCTACCTACCTACCTACCTACCTACCTTTCTACCTACCTACCTACCTACCTACCTACCTTTGTTCCTTACTACCTTTCATCTCGTCCTTCCTTTCTTCCTTCTGGTTTCTATATATACACACAGTCACTGGACACGTGCCTAGAACTGCTATAAGCTTCTGGAAGCTGGTTGTTGTGTCTGGGTCATCATTCCGACCTTCCTTCCTTTCTTCTAACCTTCTTCCTACATTCCTTCCTTCCTTTCATCTCGCCTTCCTTTCTTCCTTCCATCTGGTTTCTATAAAACGCATATATAATCACTGGACACTTCATAGAATTGCTATTAGCTTCTGAAGCTGGTTGTTGTTTCTGGGTCGTCATTCCTTCCTTCCTTCCTTCCTGCCTACCTTCCTTCCTGCCTGCCTTCCTTCCTTCCTGCCTTCCTTCCTACCTTCCTTCCTACCTTCCTTTCTACCTTCCCTCCTGCCTTCCTTCCTGCCTTCCTTCCTGCATTCCTTCCTACCTTCCTTCCTACCTTCCTTCCTACCTTCCTTCCTACATGCCTTCCTACATTCCTTCCTTCCTTCCTACATTCCTTCCTTCCTTCCTACATTCCTTCCTTCCTTCCTTCCTACATTCCTTCCTTCCTTCCTACATTCCTTCCTTCCTTCCTACATTCCTTCCTTCCTACATTCCTACCTTCCTTCCTTTCATACCGTCCTTCCTTTCTTTCATCTCCTTCCTTCTGGTTTCTATATATACACATATATAGTCACTGGACACTTCATAGAACTGACATTTAGCTTCTGGAAGCTGGTTGTTGTGAGTGTGTGGACTTGTAAATATGCTGAGTCAGGGTGCGGCTGCTGTCAAAATGACATATTATACCACCACTCACCTGTCAACACCCATGGGGTCCCAAGCTCTTCTTCCCCACAGTCCTTCCTACCTACTTACGTACCTACTTACGTGCCTCTTACGTGCCTACTTCGTACCTCTTACGTCCTCTTACGTACCTCACTTACGTCCTCTTACGTCCTACTTATGACCTACTTATGTACCTCTTCTTACCTCTTCCTCTTGCTTACCTCTTACCTACTTGCTTACCTCTTACCTACTTGCTTACCTACCACTGCTACTTGCCTACCACATACCTACTTGCCTACCCACTTACTTGCCTACCTACTTACTTACCTACCTACTTACTTACCTACCTACCTATTGCTATTGTTCTATAATATATATATACACATATATAATGACTGGACACTTTCCATCAACTTCACTTAGCACTTGAAGTTGTGTGTGTGTGGACATATAAATTTGCTGAGTCAGGGTAAGGCAGCTGTCACTGCTGTCAACCTGTCAACACAAAAGGGGACCCATGTCTTCCCCACAACCTCCTTCCTAGCTTCCTTTCTTCCTTCATTCCTTTCTTACTTATTTCCTTCCTTCCTCTCGTCTCTTCCTTCCTTCCTCTCATATCTTCCTTCCTGCCTTCCTTTCTTCCTTCATTCATTCCTTCCTTTTTTTCGTCCTTCCTTTGTTACTTCTTTTGTTCCTTCCTTCCTCTCATCTCTCCTTCCTTTCATTCTTTCTTCTTTTGTTCCTTCCTCTCATCTCTCCTTCCTTTCTTTCTTCTTTCCTTCCTTCTTTTCCTCCTTCCTTCTTTCCTTCCTTTCATCTCTTCTTTCCTTCCTTCCTTCCTTCCTTCCTTTCATCTCTTCTTTCCTTCCTTCCTTCCTCTCATCTCTTCCTTCCTTTCTTACTTTCTTTCTTTTTTCCTTCCTTCTGGTATCCTGGGCATTGCTTTCGGTCACAAACTCCTCAAAACCATGAAATTCATCTTCAAGACACTTCCATCTGTGTTAGAGCTATCATTGAGGATGAGAACAGTCCCAGATGCGCCAAGGAGTCAGATAATTCTTACCGCTAGGCATGCTGAACAAGGACTACTGAAATGGTGTTCCACAATGCACCAGTGGCTGCCCGATTTTTTATACTGCGCACACTGACCACACAGACCCATTCTCTCACATGTTGGCCTACCAGCTTTCTCCTGCTTGATTTGAGGCCGCTAGAATTTAGGCGTATAGATACGTCCGAAACAGTGGCTCGTAAGACGTATATATACGACCGAAACAGTCAAAGGGTTAAGTGGCAAATTATTGTCCAATAGATATTTCTTCACACTGGGGCCAAACACGCCATTGAACCAATCTACGAAAATGTCCTTTGTGACCCATGCCTTTTTGTTAGACTTCCACATCACACACAAGTTAGACTTGCTGACACCGCATCTGCCAAACACTCGGGGATTTTCAAAAGATACACCAGTAAAGGCTTCACTTTGCAATCACCACTGGCATTAGCACAAAGCATCAAAGTTAGCCTGTCTTTCATAGGCTTATGTCCTGGCTGTGCCTTTTCCTCCTGAGTAATGTAGGTCCTATTGGGCATTTTCTTCCAAAACAGGCCTGTTTCATCACAATTAAACACTTGTTGGGGGAGGAATTGTTCAGCCTCTATGTACTCCTGGAATTCAGGCACATATTTTTCAGCCGCAATTTTGTCAGAACTGGCTGCCTCACCATGCCTCACAACACTATGTATGCCACTTCGATTCTTAAATTTGTGAAACCAGCCTCTGCTGGCTTTAAATTCGCTCACTTCAGCACTCGTTGCAGGCATTTTCTTAACGAGATCATCATGCAACTGCCTTGCTTTTTCACATATTATTCCCTCCGAAACAGTATCTCCTGCTAACTGTTTCTCGTTGATCCACACCAACAACAACCTTTCCACATCTTCCAGCACTTGTGGTCTGTGTTTTTTGATCACAGATGAACCTTTTGCAACAACAGCTTCCTTGATTTTACTTGAATTTTTCTTGGCCACAATGGTAGCGATGGTAGAAAAGGGTTTACCATACAGCCTGGCCAGCTCACTGATACGCACTCCACTTTCATATTTTTCTATTATCTCCTTCTTCAGTTCTATCGTACATGTATTTCTGTTCCTCTTTGCCACAGGCTTACCACTAGGATCTTTCCTTGAACCCATGGTAGCTTATTTAGCAGTTGCAAGCACTAAAAACAGTGGAATAATGACAATATACTGGTATGAATGCGTGGGTGTGGGTGGGTGGTCACTCTCGCTTGTAAACAATAGCACACTGACGCTCCCTGGAGTGCGCGCTCAGCTGGGCGTCACACGGACACGTCCGGTACGAATGTCGTTACATGAAGCAAACATCGTTACTCGCAATCAATTTTTTTACGTTATAAATATCGTTACTCGAAAATAACGTAAGATGACAGCATCGTAACACGAGGTATGACTGTAGTAGGGGCAAGTTTGAAATTGGCTTATAGTTCAGTTCGGTTGGATCACTTCCTTTGAGGATCGGGGTGACCCTTTCTGTCTTGAGTATGGATGGGAAGGTGGAAGATTCAATGGATTTATTGAAAAGAGTTCCAATAATTGGTGACAACACATGTGAAGATTTTTTGTACATGAGTGGTGGTAAGTTATTTAGGTCTCCTGTTGTGTTCTTTAGTGTTTTGATGATGAGAGAGATTTCAGTAGGGTTTGTTGGGGCTAGAAATAGAGTATTTGGGTAGTTACCAGTGAGGTAGTCTTTTGGCTGAATGTTTGAGTTTGGGATTTTGTTTGCTAGCTTTGTTCCTATGGTTGAGAAAAAGACATTAAGTTTGTTAGCAGTGTCTTTTGGCTGGAGGAGAGGTTCTTCTGGTTTCATTAAGTTAATCATTCTGTTTTGATACAGCTTTTTAGATCCTAGAATTTTGGATAGGGTTTTCCAGGTCTTCTTCATATCCCTTTTTATGTCATAAAATCTGTTTTTGTAGTGCAGTTTTTTAGACCTTATTAGATTAGTAAGTATTGGTGAGTAACGTTTTGTCAGATCCTTTGTAATTAGACCCATTCTGTACTGTTTTTCATATAGATGTCTTTTATCAGTAGATTTGAGGATGCTGTTTGTAAGCCAGGAGCTGTTTAGTCTTTTTGGCTTTGTTTTTGTTGGTCAATGCCTGTTATATAGGTTTTTTGTTTTTTGTAAAAAAATATTAACACATCAATTTCGAGGTTGACTGCTAGCTCACTCTGCCAGTCAATGTTATTTCCTTTTTTCGTGGTCACCCTTACCTTGGTGAGAGGTGGCCAATGTGCTAGAAAATTAAATTTGTAGGGTATTCAATCCTTGTCTAACCTATAAGCATGACCTACTTTCACTTGTGGATTTTTCTTTTTCTGATGCCGCCTCTGACTGCTTTGTCTCACCTGTCTGCAGTATATAAGCCTCTTCTCCATTCAATTGCTGTACTTTTATCAAGATTGATGGATTGAATATATCAACTTGAGGCTGAGGGACTGAGTACTTCAAACTCCATCTCATCTTCTGACATTCTTCTCTGTATTGGACTGATGAAGCCACTGTGTGGCACAAGTGTTTCCACAGTAAAGATACCCAAGTGTTGCACAAGTGTCTCGTGTTCATCATTATTTCCAGTATCCTTACAGTTTATCCCTGATGATGCTGAGGATATAACAACACTGCATGTAAAAACATAACAACATTACTAGAATATTGCAGTCATCTTACTGACTCATGCTAGGCAGGTTCAACTCATGCCCATCCACTTCCATCACGTATTTGTCCTAACTGAACTCTTCAAGGGGGCTCCTTGGCGTGGTGAAGAGGCTCTTGGTCTGAGGAATTAGACCTTTTGGTCTTCTTCCTCAGACCGAATCCACTCCCCCAATCCCCCTCCCCTATCCCATCTCCTCCATCCTCCCTTTTTACCTTTCCTCCTCTTCCTCCTCATCCCTCCCTTAGTTCCTTCCCAGTTTTACCCTGGGAGCTTCTCTCCTCAGGCATTCTAGTTCCTAGGTAGGGGGAAGGGTATCGTGGTCCATCCCATTCTGTTGAGGTCCTTGGCGGTGGTGTAGTTTGCTGTGGAATCTGGATCGCCTGGGGATGTCCCAATCCCTCTCCGGTCACCCGGGGGGTGGCCTTGGGTATCTTTCGGGCGATGGGTGTATCTCTGGAGGCCACCTTTCGGATTCCAGGGGTGGTGGCCGAAGGCGGTATGCTTTGTGGCGGATATCCGGCCGCCCTCTCTTTTGTCCGCAGAGGTGGCTCGGTGGATGTGAGGTTGCTATCCCGGATTGCTGGTTTACTGGCATGAAGGGTAGGGTATGACATGGGTTCCATGCAGCATCTGCACTACTTGCGGTGTTGAGGTCCTCTTGGGCGCGGAGGGGGGATTTACGCTCCCTTTCATTCCTCCTAGGAGCTATTCCTCCACGTTCCCCCCTTTTTTTTATTCTTTTTTTATTTTTATTTTCTTCTTTCGTTTTTTTTTCTTAAAAATAAAAAGAAAGAAGTAACCTAACCATGGCTGACCCAATCCATGAACCCACTACCCCCGGGCCCCTTCCTGATACCGCACCCAGTACTGACCCTTTGGTCAGTACTGTACCTCTTGCTGGTGCCGGTTTGTCACCTGCTTCAGGTACTGGGGTTCTGACCGGCCCTTTTGACATATCTGACCTTTGCTCTTCTCTGACCTTGATTCCGGCTTCTCCCTCGACAGTGCGGCAATTTTCGAATCGCTCGCCTGTCTCCCATCGGACCACCCCCAGTCCCACACCCAAACGATCTAGACCCTTACATGACGATTCGACACTTCCTTCTTGTTCATCTCAGAAACGACTAGCACGTCGTGCACTCCCCTTAGATACATGTACTTTGTTTCACACTACTCGATGGACAAAGTTTTTTACTCTAAGACCGACTACTCCAACTACCTATCTTTCTGATCATAGTATTGGTAAAGCTCTCCTACGCCATGTAGGCAAAGATATCTCTTTCACGTTCTCAAGAGCGGCACTCGCATCATCACGGTCCAGAATACTGGCCAAGCTCGCCAATAAGCGAAGACGTTATCCTTGCAATGTCGCTCGTTTAACGTTTGACTACCGTGAACTCCCATTTTCGGTCTACATTGCAGGTCAATGTTTACAAGTTCGAAAGGTGACCCCTACACCACAGCAGTGTAGAAACTGCTGGCGTTTTGGTCATCCAGCGAAATATTGCAGGTCCATGGCTGAATGCCCAGTCTGTGATGCCGACGACCATGCCAGTCCTTCTTGTACTTTACCTCCCTCTTGCCTTAACTGTCATGAGGCACATCCATCGTACTCTCGCCATTGTCAGGTTTACCTGAATGAGCTGGAAATCCATTGTCTCAAAGAGGCGGAAGGCTTCTCATATGCCATGGCTGTCTCTCATCTACGCCTTCAAGGGAGACTTCCTCGTATTTCCTATTCTCGCATTGCTAAACGTCGCCCCACTTCTGGGGTCCCAACTTCCTCAACTTCTGTGGTTACAACATCCTCAGTCACCCCTGTCTCGAATCCTTTTGATGTTCTTGGCTCCGAGGTCTCTACCTCGGCATCCCATACTGTCCACACTCCTTCCTCTACTCATTCACACAGTTCTGAGTCTACACGTCCTCGTCCTTCGCCTAAACCTCAGCGCCCCCCTTCTTCTCATAAGCCCGGCAAAAAATCCCTATTGCTGGGTTCTTCGCCTTCGACTAGTTCTGTAACGTGTGTGGAGGTTCATCCTCCTCCTCGTACAATTTCTTCATCCCCTGTCCCCTCTCAAGTTCCTTCCCTGACTGTCCCTTCCCAGGCCACTCCCACTTCTGTCCCCTCCCAAACCCCTTCGACCGTTTCCTCTTCCGTCTCCTCGCCCTCTACTTTCGTACAGTCTATAGTTTCCTCGATGGTTGCTCCCTCTCCTTCCATTTCTAATGTAGTCCCACATTCTGCATCTTTGTCTTCCGAAAATCTGGAAGCTATCGCAGAATTTATTGCAGAGTCTGGAACGTTGATGTACACCACTCCATCTTCGGTTCCTCCTCCTCCTCTCTTCATCTACACCCCTCCTTCCTTCACAGCGTCCCACTCCTTCTCTGATTACGAGTCTTCCAATGCCTCCACACGTGGACTTTTCTAACCCTAGTCCATAGATACCTCTCTCTTTGACTTATATCTTTCTCTCCATACTAAATCATGGCTTATTTGCAGTGGAATATCCGAGGCCTCAGGGGTAACCGGGGTGAACTTCAGGTGTTGCTCTCCCAGTTTTTCCCTGTTGGGGTCTGTTTGCAAGAACCCAAATTACAATCCACTGGTATCAGGCCCTTTTCATGCTATGATTTGTTATATTCATCAGATCCTTTTTCCGATGTAACCTTTAACGAAAGTGCTCTTCTTATACGCACTGGTGTTCCATACCATCAGCTCTATGTTCCTTCTTTCTTACATTACACCACAGTCCGTATCCACTTGAATAAGTGGTATACACTCTGTTCTTTATATTTCTCCCCTTGATGTTGATTTTCTGGTTTCTTCCTTACCGCCACTCCTTCTGTTACTTGGCAATTTTAACGCACACCATTTTCTCTGCGGAGGGTCGCACTGTGACTCCCGTGGCGTTCAGTTGGAGGCATTTCTTGCTTCTCTCCCCCTCCATGTTTTAAATACAGGTACTCCTACCCATTTCGATCCTCGAACTCATTCTTTCTCCTGTATCAATCTCTCCATCTGCTCTTCCTCAACAGTCCTTGAATTCACCTGGTCTGTCCTCCCGGACTTACATGACAGTGATCATTTCCCAATCATCCTTAAGTCCCCTTCGTTTTTTCCACCTCCTCACTGCCCATGCTGGCAATTTGACCGGGCGAAATGGGACCTTTACGCACATCTTACTGCCTTTCATGAGGTTCCTTCCTCGTCCTCCATTGATGAGGTTTTACATCTCTTTTCGTCCTCCATCTTCTCAGCGGCTTCACATTCTATTCTCCAAACCTCGAGCAAGCATTCTCAGAAGTGCGTGCCTTGGTGGTCGCCTGCTTGTGCTTGGGCAGTACGTTTGAAACGCGCTGCGTGGGGCAGGTATCGATATAACAGAACCACAGAGAGACTCCTTGATTTTAAGCAGAAGAGAGCTATTGCTCACCATGTCATACATGACGCTAAACGCACTTGCTGGCGAGATTACGTTCTACTGTCACTCGGCCTCGATGAGTGCAGTCTGGAAGAAAGTGCGGAAATAAGTGGTAAATTCTTTCCTGACCCGGCTCCTGTTCTTCAGGTTGCTGGAGTGGATATAGCACACCCTCTTGCCGTTGCCACTGAAATTGGTAATCATCTGGTCCACATTTCCCAGGGGCTCCATCTATGCCCCTCGTTCTTTTCTTCTAAGTCTGCCAGCGAGTTAAAGCCTTAGATTTTTCTTCTCTTGAGAAGAATCTTTAATGTGCCTTTTACCTTCAAGAACTGGAGGCAACACTCTCTGGTTGCCGATCATCGCACTGGGCCAGATGGCATACATATTCGTGTGCTACAGCATTTACATCAGTCTGCTCTTACTGTCCTTTTTGACTCTATAATCTTATATGGTCGCAAGGAGTTCTTCCCCAGCCGTTGAAGTCTGCTATTGTTCTCCCTTTTGCAAACCGGGTACTACGGGACGTGATACCTCCCACTACCGTCCCATCGCTCTTACCAGTGCATTTTGAAGTGATGGAACGTCTAGTTAATAGACGTTTGATGTGGTATTTAGGACGCACAATAGTCTTCCCTAGTCAATATGGCTTTTGTAAAGGCCGTTCTGCCATTGACCCCTTACTGCGCTTGGATACGTATATTCGAAATGCCTTTGCTAATAACCACTCAGTTATCTCCATCTTTTTCGACCTTGAGAAGGCTTATGACACAACTTGGAGATATAATATCTTGGCCCAGGCTCACTCCTTAGGCCTTTGAGGTAACCCACCGTTCTTCCTTAAGGCCTTCTTAACTGACAGATATTTCCGTGTCCGGGTTAGTAATGAGCTTTCTTCGAATTTGTCCAAGCTGAGGGTGTCCCCAGGTTGTGTTCTGAGCACAACACTTTCTCCTTGCTTAAATAATCTGGCATCTGTTCTCCCATCCAATATTTGGTCATCGCTCTATGTGGATGACTTTGCATAGCTTGTGCAGGTGTTGACTGTCACCTCATTGCAGTTCCTCCAGCATGTCATGAACTGGGTTTCTGATTGGGCCACCACTCACGGGTTTAAATTTTCTAGTGGCAAAACTCATCAAATTACGTTTACTAGACGTTCAGTGGTCTTGATCATCCATTGTACCTATACGGCTCACGTATTCCAGAACGTGATAGTCAGGTTTCTCGGCCTCCTGTTTGACTGTTGATTGTCCTGGAAACCTCACATTACCTCTCTGAAGGCAACTTGTCACAGCGGCTGAACCTCCAAAACCCTCGCACATCTTTCATGGGGGCTGATCGTAGAACTCTCCTTCGTCTACCTTCAGCCCTAATTTTATCCGAAACTCGATGATGGTGACCATATATTCGGCGGCCTCCCTGCTACTCTTCCATCCTTAATCCCATCCATCACCAGGGATTACGCTATGCCTTGGTGCATTTCGTTCTTCCCCGGTTGAGAGCCTCTTTGTAGAAGCGAACATTCCATCCTTGTCCGATCGTCGAGATGCACATTGCATTCGCTATTATGTTCGCTCCCACGACCTCCGCAATCCTTCCATGTATAGGATTGTCACAGATGTTAGTAGGCGCTCTTTATTTGTCCATCGCCCTTGTTTACTCGCCCTTTTCCCTTCGTCTACATTCACTCTTGTCTTCCCTTCAGCTACCACCTTTATACGTTCATGTGACATCTCCTTTCCCCTACCCCTTGGGAAGTTCCTGCTGTCCGTGTCTGTTCTATTCCTCTACCTTGCGTGAAAGCCCAACTACCTACTGCGGCTTCTCGCTCTTTTTTCTAGACCACTTTGTTCTCATTCCCATGCCATCGCAGTATACACCGATGGTTCAAAGTCATCTGACGGCGTCGGATTCGCAGTATTGTGGGTCTTGGGAGAGATAAGTAGGTTGTCAAAGACACTCCTTGTAGGATGGTTACGGTATATTTACTTGTCTGTGGAGAGATCCCAGCCACGCCCGTTCAGCTTGTAGGTCTATGACTTGTGAGGCTGCCCGCCATGCGTGGCTACGACATGCGCTGAGCCTCTGACGCAGCGGGTATCGTGACGTCACACGCAAAGGGACCAGCTGATAACTTAAGATGAATGCTGATACACTACACAAGTGTATACATAATACTGACACGACAGTTTGCCATGTTATCGTATGACGCCTCGGCATACTAGACAACTCTATAGACTGAACAGACAGGTGGCACTGGGTGAATCTATACAATAGCAAACACATTATACTTGGAACTAATCAAGATTAATCTTCTATCTCACTTCTTGAGTTAATGGTACTTAAGAGAATTATAAAAGGATCTGGATATAATGGATTATATATATTACAATTACAATTTGATATTTGATCGATCGATCGATGTGTATTCATGCACTCAACAGCTTCTGAGGAAGAATAAGTATTTACAGGGAAGAAGTTTTAAAGAAAAGATAAACTGGGGCACACGGGTTATACTGTTAAAACTCAGAACTCGGAGAGAACTTGAACACAAAAAATCTTACTAGATTAGAAATCTGATAACAAAACACACAGTCAATAACGCGTTCTATTCTGAATTTTTTAAATTTTTTCTATCTTTAGCTCACAACTTATGATCCTTTCCTACTGAAGGAATGAACAAACTCGGTTTTGATTCCTTATAATCCTTTCCTACTGAAGGAATGAGCAGGCTCGGTGGAGTGGATGGATCTCCCCGGTTGAAATAGTTAGCTCAATAACAAAAAGTATGAGCAAGGAGAACGGCTCTCACTATCTCTTACTGCAGGTAAGAATTACTTGACACACGACATTTACTCTCCCAAAAGCACTGCCCCACCTGGAAGGATCACTATCTGGAACCGAGGACAACAACTGGTACTCTAATGAATCACTAGCAACAGAAAGGGCTTTTGCATTCTTTTGCATCAGCGAGAGATGCTATAACTCATTCAAATAGTCTTTCTTAACAAAGCGCCCCGGGAAAAGGAACACTCTTGAACTAGCAAATTGCAAGGATAGACTCAGTACTCAACCGGGATACCTCCACCCTAGGATCTGAACGCTATCTTGCATGCAAGATTTTTAGGGACTGAATTCCGGACAGGAGTGACAGTATATTCTACTCTCTTCCTCTTCTCCTTTTCCTCCATGGGTTTTCCTTTCTTTCTTTTCTTTTGCCTTGTATTTGTCCTTTATTTTATTCGCTTTTTCCTCCCTCTTGTTCTCGTCCCCCCTTGGGGCCGCTAGCCTCATTGAGTGCTCCTCTAGAAATATGACTGTCTCCACTACTACTATTACTACTACTCCACTTCCACTACTTACTTCATTAGTACCCCATCTCTGGTACCCCCCCCTGTCGCCTGCCTATAAATCCACTTCCCCCATCTCTGGTGTTAGTGTGACTTTGTAAATGGTAGTGGGGCCCAAACGCGCCGTAAGCTCCTCTCTTTTATATGTGCGGGTTGTGGTACTAGTGCCTTACCGCCAAACTGCGAAAATTAACCCCTTTGACGTCGCAACCCTCAACCTTGAGGCCATTCTGTTGTCGAAAATATTCGAAAAAAAAATTTTTTTTCTTTCAAAATGTTAAGATTATTTTTCTGATTGTTTTATCCTAAAAAAGATTTTTGCCATCAATACTTACCGAGATATGGAGGTGTAAAGTTGGCAGAAAATGAGCCCTATGGAACAGCGGCACTGCCGCCACTCAGTAAACATTTGTTTACTTTTAGATTTCTTGTTTTTTTCCATTTTCTTTTTTACGTAACTTATGTGCCTGGAGACCAAGGTAAGGTGCAATGTATATATATACTTCGTTATGCAACACAATAATAGCATAAACATTAGTATCTTTATATTGTTTACAAAACTTGTTTACACAAATGAAAATACAAAAAAATCTTTATTACTATTGTTCTATAATATATATACAAATGTACAGTCACTGGACATGTTCATAGACATTCTCAGCGGAACTCTTTGAAACATGGTTCCATGCACAGTGGTGTTTTACATTCCTCACACATAAACGAGTGTGTTTCTTTTTGGGGCGTATTTTGTATATACACAGACAAAACATCTCTTCTGAGCAGTTTTTCAAAGTAGTAGCAGTTGTGTTAGGTAGTTTTCCTAGGTTGGATGGTCGTCTGGGTCGTCCTTCCTTCCTTCCTTCCTTCCACATTCCTTCCTACATACCTACCTTCCTTCCTACCTACCTTCCTTCCTTCCTTCCTCCTACCTACCTACCTACCTCCTACCTCCTACCTCCTCCACCTACCTACCTACCTACCACCACCACCTACCTACCACCTACCTTTCTTCCTTTACCCATCTCGTCCTTCTTCTTTTCTGGTTTTTATATAACACACAGTCACTGGACCTCCTAGAACTGCTATAAGCTTCTTGGTTGTTGTGTCTGGGTCATCATTCCGACCTTCCTTCCTTTCTTCTAACCTTCCTTTACATTCCTTCCTTCCTTTCATCTCGTCCTTCCTTTCTTCCTTCCATCTGGTTTCTATATATACGCATATATAATCACTGGACACTTCATAGAATTGTATTAGCTTCTGGGAAATGGTTGTTGTTTCTGGGTCGCATTCCTTCCTTCCTTCCTGCCTACCTTCCTTCCTGCCTCTTTTCCCTTTCCCTTCCCGCCTTTTCCACTTCCTTTCTACCTTCCCCCCTGCCTTCCTTCCTGCCCCCTTTCCCGCCTTCCTTCCTACCTTCCTTTCCACCTTCCTTCCTACCTTCCTTCCCAAACCCTTTCCCTTTCCCACATGCCTTCCTACATTCCTTCCTTCCTTCCTACATTCCTTCCTCATTCCTTCCTTCCTTCCTAATTCCTTCCACATTCCTACCTTCCTTCCTTTCATACCGTCCTTCCTTTCTTTCATCCCTTCCTTTGGTTTCTAATAAAATATATAGTCCGGACACTTCATAGAACTGACATTTACTTCTGGAAGTTTTGGTGGTGGATTGTAAAATGTGAGTAGGGTGCTTTAAAATGACATATTATCCACCACTCCCTGTCAACACCCAGGGGGGCCCCCGCTCTTTTCCCCCAAAATCCTTCCCCTCTTCGCCTATTACGTCCTTGCCATTCCCCCAGCCCCACTTACTTTTCCTCTTGCTTCCCCTTCCCTTACCATTGACCCACCGCCATTCCTTTTCCACCCACCCTCTTCCCCCACTTCTGCCCCCCTTTCACCCCCTACCTTTGCTTGCATAAATATATAAAATATAAAAGACTGGACACTTTCCATAAATTTCCCCGAGCTTGGGGTTGTGGGAAAAAAATTTGTGGTCGGGTAAAAGTTTAAAATGACATATTATCCCCTTACTCACCACCCCCACCCCGCAACCTGTCACACAAAAAGGGCCCCATGTCTTCCCCACAACCTCCTTTTAGTTTTTCCCCTTCATTCCTTTTTTACTTTTTTTTCCTTCCTTCCTTCCCCCTCGTTTTTTCCTTCCCCCCATCTCTTCCTTCCTGCCTTCCTTTCTTCTTTCATTCTTCCTTCCTTTTTTTTTTCCCCTTCCCCTTTTTACTTCTTTGTTCCTTCCTTCCTCTCATCTCCCTTCCTTTCTTTTTTCTTTTTTGTTTTCCTTCCTCTCCTCCTTCCTTTCTTTTTTTCCCCTTCCTTTTTTTCCTTTCCTTTTTCCTTCCTTTCTCTTTTTTCCTTCCTTCCTTCCCCTTTTTCATCTTTTTTTTTCCTTCCTTCCTTCCTCTATCTTTCCTTCCTTTTTCTTATTTCTTTTTTTTCCTTCCTTCCTTCTGGTATCCTGGGCATTGTTTGGTCACAAACCCCAAAAACCATAAATTCATCTTCAAGACACTTCCATTTTGTTAATATCATTGAGGTGAGAACAGTCCCAGATGCCCCAAAAGGGTCAAAATTTTCCCTAGGCATGTGAAAAGGACTACTGAAATGGTGTTCCCAAAAAGCACCAGTGGCGCCCGATTTTTTTTGACACTACCACACAGACCCATTCTCTCACATGTTGGCCTACCAGTTTCTCCTGTTGATTTGGGGCCCTTTTTAAAAATTTGGCGTATAGATACGCCGAAACAGTGGCTCGAAACGTATTACGAAACAGTCAAAGGTTAAAAACCCCATTTCTACAAGAACTAACTGAACTTACATTCCGCATCACTTGGCAATTTTGAAAAGCTGGGGGAAAAACACGCTCAAAGGTTTGGGGGCTTTCATCACCCCTAAGGGACTACGAGAACTTTTTTCTGATTCATTATCATTATGGCCTGAATGGCAGTACACACTTTGCACAGGTTACTTGGCTTCATTGCCTTTTAGAAAACACATAGTTATCACTTGTTTTTAGAGAAGACTTGGAAAAGAGCAAGAATTTAAATGAAACAAAATTAACACAAGATACACACAATATAAAAACTGGTAGAATTATTAACTATTCTGATAAGAACCGGGGAATTCTAACACTAAAGAAAAGATAACTCACTGGGGAAAATTACTTGGCAAGAAAATTCAACACTAAGATAAAACAACTACTTTTTGAACACGAAATAGTTTTCTTTTTTTTTAAAAATCAACAAAATTGCAACACAAAAAAGAATTAGATGCCTCACTAATTGAAAGAATTCAATAATGGTTATTGGGGGAACAATCTGAAAAACAAGTCAATGAATTATTCACTGGCAAAAATTAAAGTAATTTACGCTTGAATCACTTAGAAAGTTACTGGGGAAATTACTTATTACCTTGGGGGAAAGACAAGTTACTGAAATTAAAACAACAAAATTGATAAAAAAAGGTGAATACTGGGAATTTAATTTAAAAAAACAATTTCAGGAATGATTGATTGATAAAAATCAACTGGGGGGAAAATTTTTTGCCCAACACAAAGATATTAGAAATAAAAAGTTTGAAACACTTACTTTAATTGCAAGCAAAGCAAGGTAACTCAACTTTACACAAACTTAAAGTGAATTTGTTCAACAAAATGAAAACAAAGGAAAAAAAATGACAATAAAATGGTTTTAACACTTACATTAGCTGGAAAGTCATCAAAAACAGAACAGATAACTACTGCAACAAAGTCATGCCTTGTGACTATACAGTGGTACCCGACACGTTGTTATCACCTTTTGTTATATTCAATCCTTATTTTTTAAAGTAAGAAATTTGAATCACATCCG
>WNWK01036965.1:0-18802 GCA_009830355.1 Cherax destructor
AACACTGACAAGAAAAAAGAAGAGAAGATAAGCCTTCCACAAGTTTTGGTACTACTGACAAGAAGAAAGATGAAAAACGTTCCACGATAAACGTTCAGTATTTTTAGTATTACTTACATGAACTTTAATATGGTTATTATAGTTTTTATGAGGATATGGAAAATATTTTAATTGTCTTTAATTCACAAATTTTATTTTGTATAAATAGTGTTACGTAAATGTACACACTACACATAATTTTACAATTAAGTATATTTCATAAATTACAGTCATGTTTTAGCCATGAATGTTAAGCATGTATTCAAATGATTTTTTTATCACATTTCTTCGTGTCTTCCAGCGTCGTCTCAGTTTTAACCAACTTGGTTCTTGTATCTGGTGCCGAAATTAGTGGCACCAGTGATACCAGAACTAGTGGGTTGTTTATCTTTCTTATTGTCAGTGGGGCCAGAACTAGTGGAACGTTTATCATCTTTCTTCTTGTCAATAGTGACAGACCTAATTGAGTGTTTATCTTCTTTCTTCTTGTCAGTGGTTCCAGAACTAGAGAGGTTTTTCTCTTCTTTCTTCCTGTTTGTGGTACCAGAACTAGTGGATTGTTTATTTTTCTTCTTGTTAAGAGTTTCTCTTTTTTCTTGTCAGTTTCGTCAGCTCTAGTGGAATGTTTTTCTTCTTTCTTTTTGTCAGTGATGCCAGAACTGGTGGAATGTTTCTTTTCCTTCTTTATGTCATTGGTACGAGAACTAGTGAAGAGTTTATCTTTCCTCTTGTCACTGGGGCCAGAACTAATCGAACCTAATGACTGTTACTCTTGATTCTTATCAGTGGTGTCAGCTCTAGTCGAATGCTTCTCATCCTTCTTCTTGTCAGTGGTACCAGAACTAGTTGAGTTTTGTGGATGCTTCTTATGTTTCTTATAACTCTATGCTTTGATCTTGTCATCAGTGTGTTGAGGTCTCTTTGAACAAGTGTCATTTGAAGGATGTCCTTGGCTCATGGTAAATTCTGCATGTAGAGATTTCTCTGGTGGGAGGTCCTTTGGAGTAGATAGCTTGTGTGAAGGTTTCAGCACCGATACTTTCTTTGGAAGATATCCTTGACAATCAGAATATTGTTTGGGTAGAGTCATCTGCAACATTTCTTCCACATGGTGCCGTCCTGCATAAGATCCTTTGGGTAGAGGTTCCTGCATTAGTTCCTTTGTAAGAAGTTCTCCTACTTGCGGTAGGAGTTGGACGAGATCTTTACCATATTTGTTGGCAATTGATTTGACATACACGAGGCTGGGATGGTATATTGAGGGTGGCTCATGTTGGCTTGAGCACCAGGAAGAGTAGCTAATCCTGACAGTAGAGGAGGCTGGCTTGCGTTACAGGTTGCTGATGTCCCTTTCTTTGGAGCCATGGTGGGTGGTGCCTGGGGCACAATGGAACAACAGCTATGTGATGAAAGATTTTGTGGTGCGAATCCCTGAGATGCTGGTTTTGAGAGGAAGGTCCATTGCAAGGGATAGAAATTCCATTAGAAATGTTGCAAGGTCTCATTGAAGAATGCGTTAGGCACTTGCTCGAGTCAGCAGGATGGACTGGCACATCTGAATCCCTGTGACTCTCAGGCATAATACCCTGAACGACGAATTTTTTACCATCAATGTAGAATCGCTGTTGCTTGGAGTCTAAGAAGACATTAATCACATTTGAATTGATCTCCAGCTGAATTTTACCAGCAAGAAAGATTGTATTTTTAGTATTACTTATATTTACTTTTGGAGTCTTAACATCTAGTCTGATAGTGTGTAGCCGACCACCCATGTGAACAGTTACTGGCTTGCCATCAAATGCACATTGATAATCAACATCAAAGATCGATTCCTGAGTGGGCACACCTAGTTTAACACGGTGCGTCTCACCAGCAATGTTGAATTTCCTGTAGTCTTCTCCAATTTTTATTGGGATCACGTACTTTCCCTCGTCAAAGATAATGTTACACTACCCTTCATCATATGTTACGGTACGAGGATCGTTCCAATCCATGAGGATCATAGCATGTTCTCCATTGGGAAAGTATTGGTTTGGAAATAGGGTAGTTGATGAGTGGAACAGTCTGCCTAATGGGGTTATCGAAGCTAGGACCATGGGTAGTCTCAAATTTAGGTTGGATAAATTCATGAGTGAGAGGGGTTGGATTTGAATGGGAATTGCACATGTGGTGTTCCACAGGGATCAGTCTTAGGCCCATTGTTATTTATAATATATATCAATGACCTTGACGAGGGAATTACTAGTGATATGAGCAAATTCGCCGACGACACGAAGATAGGTAGGATAATTGATTCAAACATAGATGTCATAGAACTTCAGGAAGATTTAGACAAACTTAGTTCGTGGTCAGAAAAGTGGCAGATGCAGTTCAATGTAGATAAATGCAAGGTTCTGAAGTTCGGGAGTGTCCATAACCCAAGCACTTATAAGTTAAATAACGTAGAACTTAGCCATACAGATTGCGAGAAGGACTTGGGGTGATGGTAAGCAGCAACCTTAAACCAAGACAACAATGCCTAAGCGTACGTAATAAGGCAAATAGATTACTGGGATTTATATCAAGAATTGTTAGCAACAGAAGTCCAGAGGTTATATTTCAGATTTATACATCATTAGTAAGGCCTCACCTAGATTACGCAGCTCAGTTTTGGTGTCCATATTACAGAATGGATATAAATTCGTTAGAAAACATTCAGCGTAGAATGACTAAATTAATACATAGCATTAGAAATCTCCCTTACGAAGAAAGATTGAAGACCCTTTAATTACATTCACTTGTAAGACGTAGAATGAGGGGAGACATGATCGAGGTATACAAGTGGAAAATGGGTATTAACAAAGGGGATATAAATAAGGTCTTGAGGATATCTCTCCAAGAGAGAACCCGCAATAAGAACATAAGAACATAAGAAAGGAGGAACACTGCAGCAGGCCTGTTGGCCCATACTAGGCAGGTCCTTCACAATCCGTCCCACTAACAGAATATTTGCTCAACCCAATCTTCAATGCTACCCAAGAAATAAGCTTTGACAATTCTACCCACTCATGCGCGAGTCCCACTCAAATCCAACCCCTCTCACTCATGAATTTATCCAACCTAAATTTGAAACTACCCAAGGTCCTAGCTTCAATAACCCTACTAGGCAGACTGTTCCACTCATCAACTACCCTATTTCCAAACCAATACTTTCCTATATCCTTTCTAAATCTAAACTTATCTAACTTGAATCCATTATTGCGGGTTCTCTCTTGGAGAGATATCCTCAAGACCTTATTTATATCCCCTTTGTTAATACCCATTTTCCACTTGTATACCTCGATCATGTCTCCCTCATTCTACGTCTTACAAGTGAATGTAATTTTAGGGTCTTCAATCTTTCTTCGTAAGGAAGATTTCTAATGCTATGTATTAATTTAGTCATTCTACGCTGAATGTTTTCTAACGAATTTATTTCCATTCTGTAATATGGAGACCAGAACTGAGCTGCGTAATCTAGGTGAGGCCTTACTAATGATGTATAAAGCTGTAATATAACCTCTGGACTTCTGTTGCTAACACTTCTTGATATAAATCCCAGTAATCTATTTGCCTTATTACGTACGCTTAGGCATTGCTGTCTTGGTTTAAGGTTGCTGCTTACCATCACCCCCAAGTCCTTCTCGCAATCTGTATGGCTAAGTTCTACGTTATTTAACTTATAAGTGCTTGGGTTATGGACACTCCCGAGCTTCAGAACCTTGCATTTATCTACATTGAACTGCATCTGCCACTTTTCTGACCACGAATTAAGTTTGTCTAAATCTTCCTGAAGTTCTATGACATCTATGTTTGAATCAATTATCCTACCTATCTTCGTGTCGTCGGCGAATTTGCTCATATCACTAGTAATTCCCTCATCAAGGTCATTGATATATATTATAAATAACAATGGGCCTAAGACTGATCCCTGTGGAACACCACTTGTTACAAGTCCCCATTCGGATTTAACCCCATTTATGCACACTCTCTGCTTCCTATTGGTGAGCCATGATTCGATCCATGACAGCACTTTTCCCCAATGCCATGAGCTGCCACTTTCTTTAACAGTCTCTGGTGCGGTACTCTATCAAAAGCATTACTAAAGTCTAAATAAACAATATCGAATTCTTTATCGTGATCAACAGCCTCAAAAGCTTTACTGAAGAAGGTTAATAAATTAGATAGGCAGGAACGGCCCTCGTGAATCCATGCTGGGTATCATTAATCAAATTATGGTTATCTAGATGGCTTCTAATAATATCAGCTATAATTGACTCTAGTAATTTGCCTACAATTGAGGTCAGGCTTATTGGGCGGTAGTTAGACGGTAGTGACTTGTCCCCTGCTTTAAAAATAGGAATTACATTAGCCATCTTCCACATATCAGACACTACACCTGTTTGAAGAGATAAATTAAAAATGTTAGATATTGGTTCACAGAGTTCCATTTTGCATTCCTTAAGAACCCTTGCAAAAAGCTCATCAGGACCCGGTGATTTATTTTGTTTCAGTCGGTCCAGCTGTTTCATAATCATTTCGCTAGTGACTGTGATATTACATAATTTATCTTCTTCTGGGCCTCTGTAAAAATTAATTACTGGGATATTATTAATGTCTTCCTGTGTGAAAAACCGAGAGAAAATAATTATTAAAAATAGAGCACATATCATTCTCCTTGTCAGTAAGATGCCCAAAGTTATTTTTAAGGGGACCTATCTTATCCCTAACTTTTGTTCTATAAACCTGGAAAAAACTTTTTGGGTTAGTTTTTGAATCCCTAGCAACTTTAATTTCATAGTCCCGTTTAGCTTTTCTTATTCCCTTTTTAACGTCCCTCTTAATGTCAGTATACTGATTTATAAGATGACCCTCACCTCTTTTTATGCGCCTATAAATTCCTTTCTTCTGCCCTAAAAGATATTTGAGCCTATTATTCATCCATTTTGGGTCATTTCTACTTGATCTAATTTCTTTTACGGATAAATGTTCTTTGGGCAGCCTGTATAGTGTTAAGAAAACTGTCATATTGATACTCTCTTCTTCACCCCAGTCCACAGTTGATAAGTGTTCTCTAAGTCCATTATAATCTGCTAAGCGAAAATCTGGGACCATTACTGAATTATCCCTACTATCATACATCCATTCAATGCTAAAGGTAATTGACTTGTGGTCGCTTGAGCCGAGTTCCTCTGTAATTTCTAAATTATTAACAAGGGTTTCCTTGCTTGCCAGAACCAAGTCAAGTAGGTTATTTCCCTTGTAGGTTCTGTTACAAACTGCTTCAAAAAGCAATCCTGAACTACTTCTAAAAGTCGTTAGATTCTAAATTCCTGTCATGAAATTCCAATCAATCTGACTAAAGTTAAAGTCCCCTAGAATTACTACGTTATCGTGTCTTGTGGCCTTAACAATTTCCTCCCAAAGTAGTCTCCCTTGTTCCCTATCTAAGTTTGGAGGACGGTAAATCACGCCTAAAATCAATTTTTCACACCCTCTGAAAATTCTATCCAGACAGACTCTGTATGTGTTAATTCAGACTTTATACCCGTTTTTATGCAACAATTTAAATGATCACGGACATAGAGTGCCACCCCACCCCTTTCCCGATACTTCTGTCTACTTGGAACAATTTAAAACCCTGAATGTGACATTCGGCAGGCAAGTCCCGATTTTTCATATTAAACCATGTCTCAGTTATTGCAAAAACATCAATATTACCCTACTTGCAACTAATCTCAACTCGTCCATCTTATTCCTAGCACTACGACTATTGGTGTAATATATAAATAGAGACCCTCCTTTCTCTTTACCCTTCCTGCTCATCTCTGATTTTCCACTATACCTATTACTGTCCTTGTCATCTAGTGTCACTAGCTTTCCACTATCCACCTTATTCTGCCTATTACTAGTTCTCCTACAACTTATAATATTACTACACTGGGACTTCTCTGTTTTCCCCCCAAAACCCATACCACTAACTATTTCTAGTTTAAAGCCCTAACAGCTCCCTCCACTGCAGTTGCCAGTGCCCCCACCCCAGACCTAGATAAGTGAACCCCATCCCTGGCATACATGTCATTTCTGCCATAGAAGAGGTCCCAGTTGTCAATGAATGTTACTGCATTTTCCTTACAGTATTTGTCCAGCCAGCAATTGACACCAATTGCCCTGGACAACCATTCATTTCCAACTCCTCTCCTTGGCAAAATATGACAGGGTTCCCACCCTTCTTCCTAATTCTGTCTATTGCTGACCTATAGCTGCTAATCAGCTCCTCACTCCTACGTCTGCCAACATCGTTGCCTCCAGCACTGAGACAGATAATAGGATTGCTCCCATTACCTCTCATGATGTCGTCCAGACGGCTAACAATATCCTTCATCCCAGCCCCAGGATAACACACCCTCTGCCTCCTATTCCTATCCTTAAGACAAAATTCCCTATCCATAAACTTAATCTGACTATCCCCAATAAGTTTATATTTAGAAAGTATATAGGAAAGTATTGGTTTGGAAATAGGGTAGTTGATGAGTGGAACAGTCTGCCTAGTAGGGTTATTGAAGCTAGGACCTTGGGTAGTTTCAAATTTAGGTTGGGTAAATTCATGAGTGAGAGGGGTTGGATTTGAGTGGGACTCGCACATGAGTGGGTAGAATTGTCAAAGCTTATTTCTTGGGTAGCATTGAAAATTGGGTTGAGCAAATATTCTGTTAGTGGGACGGATTGTGAAGGACCTACCTAGTATGGGCCAACAGGCCTGCTGCAGTGTTCCTCCTTTCTTATGTTCTTTTTTTTTTTTTTTTTTATTAACACATCGGCCGATTCCCACCAAGGCAGGGTGGCCCGAAAAAGAAAAACTTTCATCATCATTTACTCCATCACTGTCTTGCCAGAAGGGTGCTTTACACTACAGTTATAAAACTGCAACATTAACACCCCTCCTTCAGAGTGCCGGCACTGTACTTCCCATCTCCAGAACTCAAGTCCGGCCTGCCGGTTTCCCTGAATCCCTTCATAAATGTTACTTTGCTCACACTCCAACAGCACGTCAAGTATTAAAACCATATGCCTCCATTCACTCCTATCAAATACGCTCACACATGCTTGCTGGAAGTCCAAGCCCTCGCACACAAAACTTCCTTTACCCTCCCTCCAACCTTTCCTAGGCCGACCCCTACCCCGCCTTCCCTCCACTACAGATTTATACATCTCGAAGTCACTCTGTCTCGTTCCATTCTCTCTACATGTCCAAACCACCTCAACAGCCCCTCCTCAGCTCTCTGGACAATCGTTTTGGTAATCCCGCACCTCCTCCTAATTTCCAAACTCCGAATTCTCTGCATTATATTCACACCACACATTGACCTCAGACATGACATCTCCACTGCCTCCAGCCTTCTCCTCGTTGCAACATTCATCACCCATGCTTCACACCCATATAAGAGCGTTGGTATAACTATACTCTCATACATTCCCCTTTACTTCCATGGACAAGGTTCTTTGTCTCCACAGACTCGAAGTGCTCCACTCACCCTTTTCCCTCATCAATTCTATGATTCACCTCATCCTTCATAGACCCATCCGCCGACATGTCCACTCCCAAATATCTGAATACATTCACCTCCTCCATACTCTCTCCCTCCAATCTGATATCCAATCTTTCGTCACCTATTCTTTTTGTTATCCTCATCACCTTACTCTTTCCTATATTCACTTTCAATTTTCTTCTTTTACACACCCTACCAAATTCATCCACCAACCTCTGCAGCTTCTCTTCAGAATCTCCCAAAAGCACAGTGTCATCAGCAAAAGCAACTGTGACAACTCCCACTTTGTATTTGCTTCTTTATCTTTTAGCCCAACACCTCTTGCCAAGACCTCGCATTCACTTCTCTTACAACCCCATCTATAAATATATTGAACAACCACGGTGACATCACACATCCTTGTCTAAGGCCCACTTTTACTGGGAAATAGTCCCCTTCCCTCCTACACACTCTAACCTGAGCCTCACTATCCTCATAAAAACTCTTCACTGCTTTCAGTAACCTTCCTCCTATTCCATACACCTGCAACATCTGCCACATTGCCCCCTATCTACCCTATCATACGCCTTTTCCAAATCCATAAATGCCACAAAAACATCTTTACCCTTATCCAAATACTGTTCACCTATATGTTTCACTGTAAACACTTGGTCTACACACCCCTACCTTTCCTAAAGCCCCTTGTTCATCTGCTATCCTGCTTTCTGTTTTACTCTTAATTCTTTCAATAATAACTCTACCATACACTTTACCAGGTACACTCAACAGACTTATTCCCCTATAATTTTTGCACTCTCTTTTGTCCCCTTTGCCTTTATACAAAGGAACAATACACGCTCTCTGCCAATCCTTAGGTACCTTACCCTCTTCCATACATTTATTAATTAAATAATAGCACCAACCACTCCAAAATTATATCCCCACCTGCTTTTAACATTTCTATCTTTATCCCATCAATCCCAGCTGCCTTACCCCCTTTCATTCTACCCACTGCCTCACGAACTTCCCCTACACCCACAACTGGCTCTTGCACACTCCTACAAGATGTTATTCCTCCTTGCCCTACACACGAAATCACAGCTTCCCTGTCTTCATCAACATTTAACAAATCCTCAAAATATTCTCTCCATCTTCCCGATACCTCTAACTCTCCATTTAATAACTCTCCTCTCCTATTTTTAACTGTCAAATCCATTTGTTCTCTAGGCTTCCTCAACTTATTAATCTCATTCCAAAACTTTTTCTTATTTTCAACAAAATTTGCTGATAACATCTCACCCACTCTCTCATCTGCTCTCAAAGCTTATTTCTTGGGTAGCTTTGAAAGTTAGGTTGAACAAATATTCTGTTAGTGGGACGGATTGTGAAGGACCTGCCTAGTATGGGCCAACAGGCCTGCTGCAGTGTTCCTCCTTTCTTATGTTCTTATGAGAGGGGTTGGATTTGAGTGTGAATTGCACATGAGTAAATAAAATTATCAAAGCTTATTTCTTGGGTAGCATTGAAAATTAGGTTGAACAAATATTCTGTTAGTGGGACGGATTGTGAAGGACCTGCCTAGTATGGGCCAACAGGCCTGCTGCAGTGTTCCTCCTTTCTTATGTTCTACCAATATTAATATGTTCTTATGTTCTTCACGTTTCTCCTTTGTATGGACTGTGTGGCGAAACGTTTCCTCGGTAACAAACCTACTTTTTCTTCGCACAGTAGGTTTGTTACCGTGCTCTACCTTTCGATCTTTTCATTAGGTGCAATTAAGTTGAGGAAGTGAGGTGAAGGTATGACCAGTCAAGTTCTCACCTCACTTACACACCTTTATATACAACACAACTCTGCTCATGTCATCACTCAAGACATTCTTACCTCTAACTGGAGCTGGATCTCTAACTGCTAATGGATTTAGATCCGAGGTCCATTATTTGACCCAGAGTACTTATAACATCTTCCTGACGCTGGTCTTCAATCCACCATCCATCACTTGGACCCATCTTCTTTTCTTGGTTTTAGAAAATAACGAATTGAGAAAAGCAAAAAAGGCAAAATGTATTATCCAGGTTATGCTATGCAAGAGCAGCAGTTGACTGGAAAATGTAATGTACATCTCCTACATCGGATAGCCCCTGGAACAAAGTCCATTGAGATTGATGGTGTTTCACGAGAGATCCGAACCTATGGAGAACATGCTGTGATCCTCATGGATTGGAACAATCCTCGTACCGTAACATATGGAGAAGGTAATTGTAACATTATCTTTGACGAGGGAAAGTACGTGATCCCAATGAAAATTGAAGACTACAGGAAATTCAACATTGCTGGTGAGACGCACCATGTTAAACTAGGTGTGCCCACTCAGGAATTGATGTTTGATAATGTAGGTTATCAATGTGCATTTGGTGGCAAGCCAGTAACTGTTCACATGGGTGGTCAGCTAAGCACTATCAGACTAGATGTTAAGACTCCAAAAGTAAATATAAGTAATACTAAAAGTACAGACTTTCTTGCTGGTAAAATTCAGCTGGAGATCAATTCAAATGTGACTGATGTCTCCTTAGTCTCCAAGCCACAGCGATTCTACATTGATGGTAAACAATTCGTCGTTCGGGGTATTATGCCTGAGAGTCACAGGGATTCAGATGTGCCAGTCCATCCTGCTGACTCGAGCAAGCGCCCAACACATTCTTCATTGAGATCTTTCAACATTTCTAATGGAATTTCTATCCCTTACAATGGACCTTCCTCTCAAAAACCAGCATCTCAGGGATTCCCACCACAAAATCTTCCATCACATAGCTGTTCTCAGATTGTGCGCTAGGCACCACAGACCATGACTCCGATGAAAAGGACATCAGCAACCTGTAACGCAAGCCAGCCTCCTCTACGGTCAGGATTAGCTACTCTTCCTGTACTCAATCCAACATGAGCCACCCTCAATATACCATCCCAGCAACAAATATGAACAAGACCTCGCTTCCACATAAACATGTGCCTTTTGATAATGCTCTCGCCAACCTAAACTTGCGGTTGGAGTTCCTTTTGGGAACTCCAACCGCAGGTACAAGAACATTTTACAAAGAATGCAGGATTCTCTACCCAAAGGATCTTATGCAAGACGTCATCCAGTAAAAGAAATGTTGCAGATGACTTTACCCAAACAATATTCTGATTGTCAAGGATATCTTCCAAAGAAAGTATCGGTGCTGAAACCTTCACACAAGCTATCTGCTCCAAAGGACCTCCCACCAGAGAAATCTCTACATGCAGAATTTACCATGAGCCAAGGACATCCTTCAAATGACATTTCTTCAGAGAGACCTCAACACACTGATGACATGATCAAAGCAAAGAGTGATACGAAACATTAGAAACATCCACAAAACTCAACTAGTTCTGGTACCACTGACAAGAAGAAGGATGAGAAGCACTCGACTAGAGCTGACACCACTGATAAGAATCAAGAGAAACAGTCACTAGGTTCGATTAGTTCTGGCACCAGTGACAAGAAAGAATTGGTAAAACACACAAATTGTTTTGGCAGCACCACTAACAAGGATGACAAACATTCCTCTAGTTCTGTCAACACTGACAAGAAAAAAGAAGAGAAGATAAGCCTTCCACAAGTTTTGGTACTACTGACAAGAAGAAAGATGAAAAACGTTCCACGATAAACGTTCAGTATTTTTAGTATTACTTACATGAACTTTAATATGGGTATTATAGATTTTATGAGGATATGGAAAATATTTTAATTGTCTTTAATTCACAAATTTTATTTTGTATAAATAGTGTTACGTAAATGTATACACTACACATAATTTTACAATTAAGTATATTTCATAAATTACAGTCAGGTTTTAGCCATGAATGTTAAGCATGTATTCAAATGATTTTTTTATCACATTTCTTCGTGTCTTCCAGCGTCGTCTCAGTTTTAACCAACTTGGTTCTTGTATCTGGTGCCGAAATTAGTGGCACCAGTGATACCAGAACTAGTGGGTTGTTTATCTTTCTTATTGTCAGTGGGGCCAGAACTAGTGGAACGTTTATCATCTTTCTTCTTGTCAATAGTGACAGACCTAATTGAGTGTTTATCTTCTTTCTTCTTGTCAGTGGTTCCAGAACTAGAGAGGTTTTTCTCTTCTTTCTTCCTGTTTGTGGTACCAGAACTAGTGGAGTGTTTATTTTTCTTCTTGTTAAGAGTTTCTCTTTTTTCTTGTCAGTTTCGTCAGCTCTAGTGGAATGTTTTTCTTCTTTCTTTTTGTCAGTGATGCCAGAACTGGTGGAATGTTTCTTTTCCTTCTTTATGTCATTGGTACGAGAACTAGTGAAGAGTTTATCTTTCCTCTTGTCACTGGGGCCAGAACTAATCGAACCTAATGACTGTTACTCTTGATTCTTATCAGTGGTGTCAGCTCTAGTCGAATGCTTCTCATCCTTCTTCTTGTCAGTGGTACCAGAACTAGTTGAGTTTTGTGGATGCTTCTTATGTTTCTTATAACTCTTGCTTTGATCTTGTCATCAGTGTGTTGAGGTCTCTTTGAACAAGTGTCATTTGAAGGATGTCCTTGGCTCATGGTAAATTCTGCATGTAGAGATTTCTCTGGTGGGAGGTCCTTTGGAGTAGATAGCTTGTGTGAAGGTTTCAGCACCGATACTTTCTTTGGAAGATATCCTTGACAATCAGAATATTGTTTGGGTAGAGTCATCTGCAACATTTCTTCCACATGGTGCCGTCCTGCATAAGATCCTTTGGGTAGAGGTTCCTGCATTAGTTCCTTTGTAAGAAGTTCTTGTACTTGCGGTAGGAGTTGGACGCGAGATCTTTACCATATTTGTTGGCAATTGATTTGACATACACGAGGCTGGGATGGTATATTGAGGGTGGCTCATGTTGGCTTGAGCACCAGGAAGAGTAGCTAATCCTGACAGTAGAGGAGGCTGGCTTGCGTTACAGGTTGCTGATGTCCCTTTCTTTGGAGCCATGGTGGGTGGTGCCTGGGGCACAATGGAACAACAGCTATGTGATGAAAGATTTTGTGGTGCGAATCCCTGAGATGCTGGTTTTGAGAGGAAGGTCCATTGCAAGGGATAGAAATTCCATTAGAAATGTTGCAAGGTCTCATTGAAGAATGCGTTAGGCACTTGCTCGAGTCAGCAGGATGGACTGGCACATCTGAATCCCTGTGACTCTCAGGCATAATACCCTGAACGACGAATTTTTTACCATCAATGTAGAATCGCTGTTGCTTGGAGTCTAAGAAGACATTAATCACATTTGAATTGATCTCCAGCTGAATTTTACCAGCAAGAAAGATTGTATTTTTAGTATTACTTATATTTACTTTTGGAGTCTTAACATCTAGTCTGATAGTGTGTAGCCGACCACCCATGTGAACAGTTACTGGCTTGCCATCAAATGCACATTGATAATCAACATCAAAGATCGATTCCTGAGTGGGCACACCTAGTTTAACACGGTGCGTCTCACCAGCAATGTTGAATTTCCTGTAGTCTTCTCCAATTTTTATTGGGATCACGTACTTTCCTCGTCAAAGATAATGTTACACTACCCTTCATCATATGTTACGGTACGAGGATCGTTCCAATCCATGAGGATCATAGCATGTTCTCCATTGGGAAAGTATTGGTTTGGAAATAGGGTAGTTGATGAGTGGAACAGTCTGCCTAATGGGGTTATCGAAGCTAGGACCATGGGTAGTCTCAAATTTAGGTTGGATAAATTCATGAGTGAGAGGGGTTGGATTTGAATGGGAATTGCACATGTGGTGTTCCACAGGGATCAGTCTTAGGCCCATTGTTATTTATAATATATATCAATGACCTTGACGAGGGAATTACTAGTGATATGAGCAAATTCGCCGACGACACGAAGATAGGTAGGATAATTGATTCAAACATAGATGTCATAGAACTTCAGGAAGATTTAGACAAACTTAGTTCGTGGTCAGAAAAGTGGCAGATGCAGTTCAATGTAGATAAATGCAAGGTTCTGAAGTTCGGGAGTGTCCATAACCCAAGCACTTATAAGTTAAATAACGTAGAACTTAGCCATACAGATTGCGAGAAGGACTTGGGGGTGATGGTAAGCAGCAACCTTAAACCAAGACAACAATGCCTAAGCGTACGTAATAAGGCAAATAGATTACTGGGATTTATATCAAGAATTGTTAGCAACAGAAGTCCAGAGGTTATATTTCAGATTTATACATCATTAGTAAGGCCTCACCTAGATTACGCAGCTCAGTTTTGGTGTCCATATTACAGAATGGATATAAATTCGTTAGAAAACATTCAGCGTAGAATGACTAAATTAATACATAGCATTAGAAATCTCCCTTACGAAGAAAGATTGAAGACCCTTTAATTACATTCACTTGTAAGACGTAGAATGAGGGGAGACATGATCGAGGTATACAAGTGGAAAATGGGTATTAACAAAGGGGATATAAATAAGGTCTTGAGGATATCTCTCCAAGAGAGAACCCGCAATAATGGATTCAATTTAGATAAGTTTAGATTTAGAAAGTATATAGGAAAGTATTGGTTTGGAAATAGGGTAGTTGATGAGTGGAACAGTCTGCCTAGTAGGGTTATTGAAGCTAGGACCTTGGGTAGTTTCAAATTTAGGTTGGGTAAATTCATGAGTGAGAGGGGTTGGATTTGAGTGGGACTCGCACATGAGTGGGTAGAATTGTCAAAGCTTATTTCTTGGGTAGCATTGAAAATTGGGTTGAGCAAATATTCTGTTAGTGGGACGGATTGTGAAGGACCTACCTAGTATGGGCCAACAGGCCTGCTGCAGTGTTCCTCCTTTCTTATGTTCTTATGAGTAAATAAAATTATCAAAGCTTATTTCTTGGGTAGCTTTGAAAATTAGGGACGGATTGTGAAGGACCTGCCTAGTATGGGCCAACAGGCCTGCTGCAGTGTTCCTCCTTTCTTATGTTCTTATGAGAGGGGTTGGATTTGAGTGTGAATTGCACATGAGTAAATAAAATTATCAAAGCTTATTTCTTGGGTAGCATTGAAAATTAGGTTGAACAAATATTCTGTTAGTGGGACGGATTGTGAAGGACCTGCCTAGTATGGGCCAACAGGCCTGCTGCAGTGTTCCTCCTTTCTTATGTTCTACCAATATTAATATGTTCTTATGTTCTTCACGTTTCTCCTTTGTATGGACTGTGTGGCGAAACGTTTCCTCGGTAACAAACCTACTTTTTCTTCGCACAGTAGGTTTGTTACCGTGCTATACCTTTCGATCTTTTCATTAGGTGCAATTAAGTTGAAGAAGTGAGGTGAAGGTATGACCAGTCAAGTTCTCACCTCACTTACACACCTTTATATACAACACAACTCTGCTCATGTCATCACTCAAGACATTCTTACCTCTAACTGGAGCTGGATCTCTAACTGCTAATGGATTTAGATCCGAGGTCCATTATTTGACCCAGAGTACTTATAACATCTTCCTGACGCTGGTCTTCAATCCACCATCCATCACTTGGACCCATCTGCTTTTCTTGGTTTTAGAAAATAACGAATTGAGAAAAGCAAAAAAGGCAAAATGTATTATCCAGGTTATGCTATGCAAGAGCAGCAGTTGACTGGAAAATGTAATGTACATCTCCTACATCGGATAGCCCCTGTAACAAAGTCCATTGAGATTGATGGTGTTTCACGAGAGATCCGAACCTATGGAGAACATGCTGTGATCCTCATGGATTGGAACAATCCTCGTACCGTAACATATGGAGAAGGTAATTGTAACATTATCTTTGACGAGGGAAAGTACGTGATCCCAATGAAAATTGAAGACTACAGGAAATTCAACATTGCTGGTGAGACGCACCATGTTAAACTAGGTGTGCCCACTCAGGAATTGATGTTTGATAATGTAGGTTATCAATGTGCATTTGGTGGCAAGCCAGTAACTGTTCACATGGGTGGTCAGCTAAGCACTATCAGACTAGATGTTAAGACTCCAAAAGTAAATATAAGTAATACTAAAAGTACAGACTTTCTTGCTGGTAAAATTCAGCTGGAGATCAATTCAAATGTGACTGATGTCTCCTTAGTCTCCAAGCCACAGCGATTCTACATTGATGGTAAACAATTCGTCGTTCGGGGTATTATGCCTGAGAGTCACAGGGATTCAGATGTGCCAGTCCATCCTGCTGACTCGAGCAAGCGCCCAACACATTCTTCATTGAGATCTTTCAACATTTCTAATGGAATTTCTATCCCTTACAATGGACCTTCCTCTCAAAAACCAGCATCTCAGGGATTCCCACCACAAAATCTTCCATCACATAGCTGTTCTCAGATTGTGCGCTAGGCACCACAGACCATGACTCCGATGAAAAGGACATCAGCAACCTGTAACGCAAGCCAGCCTCCTCTACGGTCAGGATTAGCTACTCTTCCTGTACTCAATCCAACATGAGCCACCCTCAATATACCATCCCAGCAACAAATATGAACAAGACCTCGCTTCCACATAAACATGTGCCTTTTGATAATGCTCTCGCCAACCTAAACTTGCGGTTGGAGTTCCCAAAAGGAACTCCAACCGCAGGTACAAGAACATTTTACAAAGAATGCAGGATTCTCTACCCAAAGGATCTTATGCAAGACGTCATCCAGTAAAAGAAATGTTGCAGATGACTTTACCCAAACAATATTCTGATTGTCAAGGATATCTTCCAAAGAAAGTATCGGTGCTGAAACCTTCACACAAGCTATCTGCTCCAAAGGACCTCCCACCAGAGAAATCTCTACATGCAGAATTTACCGTGAGCCAAGGACATCCTTCAAATGACATTTCTTCAGAGAGACCTCAACACACTGATGACATGATCAAAGCAAAGAGTGATACGAAACATTAGAAACATCCACAAAACTCAACTAGTTCTGGTACCACTGACAAGAAGAAGGATGAGAAGCACTCGACTAGAGCTGACACCACTGATAAGAATCAAGAGAAACAGTCACTAGGTTCGATTAGTTCTGGCACCAGTGACAAGAAAGAATTGGTAAAACACACAAATTGTTTTGGCAGCACCACTAACAAGGATGACAAACATTCCTCTAGTTCTGTCAACACTGACAAGTTTTGGTACTACTGACAAGAAGAAAGATGAAAAACGTTCCACGATAAACGTTCAGTATTTTTAGTATTACTTACATGAACTTTAATATGGTTATTATAGTTTTTATGAGGATATGGAAAATATTTTAATTAGTTTTAATTCACAATTTTATTTGTATAAATGGGTGTTACGTAAATGTGCACACTACAAAATAATTTTACAATTAAGTATATTTCATAAATTACAGTCATGTTTTAGCCATGAATGTTAGCATGATTAAATGATTTTTTTTTCATTTCTTCGTGGCTTCCAGACTCGTTCAGTTTTAATCTCAACTTGTTCTTGTATCTGTGGAAATTATGCACCAGTGATTCAGAACTAGTAGGTTGTTTTCTTTTTTATTGTCAGTGGGGCCAGAACTAGTGGAAGTTTATCATCTTTCTTCTTGTCAATATGCAGACCTATTTGAGTGTTTATCTTCTTTCTTCTTGTCAGTGGTTCAGAACTAGAAGAGTTTTCTTTCCTCTTGTCACTGGGGCCAGAACAAAGTGGATTGTTTATTTTTCTTCTTGTTAAGAGTTCTCTTTTCTTGTCAGTTCGTACAGCTCTAGTGGAATGTTTTTCTCTTTCTTTTGTCAGTGATCCAGAACTGGTGGAATGTTTCTTTTCCTTCTTTATGTCATTGGTACGAGAACTAGTGAAGAGTTTATCTTTCCTCTTGTCATGGGGCCAGAACTAATCGAACCTAATGACTGTTACTCTTGATTCTTATCAGTGGTGTCAGCTCTAGTCGAATGCTTCTCATCCTTCTTCTTGTCAGTGGTACCAGAACTAGTTGAGTTTTGTGGATGCTTCTTATGTTTCTTATAACTCTTTGCTTTGATCTTGTCATCAGTGTGTTGAGGTCTCTTTGAACAAGTGTCATTTGAAGGATGTCCTTGGCTCATGGTAAATTCTGCATGTAGAGATTTCTCTGGTGGGAGGTCCTTTGGAGTAGATAGCTTGTGTGAAGGTTTCAGCACCGATACTTTCTTTGGAAGATATCCTTGACAATCAGAATATTGTTTGGGTAGAGTCATCTGCAACATTTCTTCCACATGGTGCCGTCCTGCATAAGATCCTTTGGGTAGAGGTTCCTGCATTAGTTCCTTTGTAAGAAGTTCTCCTACTTGCGGTAGGAGTTGGACGCGAGATCTTTACCATATTTGTTGGCAATTGATTTGACATACACGAGGCTGGGATGGTATATTGAGGGTGGCTCATGTTGGCTTGAGCACCAGGAAGAGTAGCTAATCCTGACAGTAGAGGAGGCTGGCTTGCGTTACAGGTTGCTGATGTCCCTTTCTTTGGAGCCATGGTGGGTGGTGCCTGGGGCACAATGGAACAACAGCTATGTGATGAAAGATTTTGTGGTGCGAATCCCTGAGATGCTGGTTTTGAGAGGAAGGTCCATTGCAAGGGATAGAAATTCCATTAGAAATGTTGCAAGGTCTCATTGAAGAATGCGTTAGGCACTTGCTCGAGTCAGCAGGATGGACTGGCACATCTGAATCCCTGTGACTCTCAGGCATAATACCCTGAACGACGAATTTTTTACCATCAATGTAGAATCGCTGTTGCTTGGAGTCTAAGAAGACATTAATCACATTTGAATTGATCTCCAGCTGAATTTTACCAGCAAGAAAGATTGTATTTTTAGTATTACTTATATTTACTTTTGGAGTCTTAACATCTAGTCTGATAGTGTGTAGCCGACCACCCATGTGAACAGTTACTGGCTTGCCATCAAATGCACATTGATAATCAACATCAAAGATCGATTCCTGAGTGGGCACACCTAGTTTAACACGGTGCGTCTCACCAGCAATGTTGAATTTCCTGTAGTCTTCTCCAATTTTTATTGGGATCACGTACTTTCCCTCGTCAAAGATAATGTTACACTACCCTTCATCATATGTTACGGTACGAGGATCGTTCCAATCCATGAGGATCATAGCATGTTCTCCATTGGGAAAGTATTGGTTTGGAAATAGGGTAGTTGATGAGTGGAACAGTCTGCCTAATGGGGTTATCGAAGCTAGGACCATG
>WNWK01036966.1:0-7500 GCA_009830355.1 Cherax destructor
CTTCATTCAATTAAACCGGTTATAGGTTTCTGGCCTTCTTCTTGTCACCAATGTCGAGGTTGGGAGACTACACTCTCCCGTCTTCGCATCGCCACACTCGTCTTACTCACGGGTATCTCATGGAGAGGCTCCCTGCCCCTCTCTGTGAGCATTGTCAGGTTCCAGTGTCTGTTCGACATATCCTGTTGGACTGCCCACTCTATCAACGAGCACGTAGAATTTACCTCCAACGACGTCTTCGCTCTGCGGCCCTTTCTTTACCTTCCCTTCTACAGATGGACCCTCCTTTAATCCTGACTCTCTCATTGACTTTTTGACAGAAACTGACTTACTACACAAACTCTGAAGATTATAACTCTAGCACCTCCCTCAGTCCCTTTTACCTCGATCTCTTGCTACCCTCCACCCCTGCACTATCCACCGTCATCTTGCACTCCATACCCTACTAATCGTCCATCTCCCTCTTACAACCCACTCTCCCTGCATCCTACAATAACCTGCAGAGCTGTATAACCCCTGTGGTTTAGCGCTTCTATTTGATTATAATAATAATAATAATCCCCCACTTAGAATACTGCTCAGTGCTGACGGCCCTGTTCAGGGCAGGAGAAATAGCAGAGCTGGAACAAATCCAGAGATCGTTTACGGCTCACATTGAGCCATTGAAACATCTAAATTATTGGGAACGCCTTCAAGTCTTGAACATGTACTCATTGGAGCGGAGGAGAGAGAGATACATGATAATATATACCTGGAAAGTACTTGAGGGCCTGGTCCCAAATCTGCACACTGCCATAACATACTGGAGTGAGAGATATGGGAGAAAGTGTAAAATAAATCCAGTGAGGAGCAGGGGTGCGGTGGGGACAATACGGGAGCACTTTATTAACATCCGGGGTCCCAGACTATTCAACATCTTACCAGAAGATATCCGAAACACGGCTGGAACCAGTGTAGAAACCTTCAAGAGGAAACTGGACAAATATCTTCACCAGGTGCCAGATCAACCAGGCTGTGATGGATATGTGGGGCAGCAGGCCTCCAGCAGCAACAGCCTGGTTGACCAGGCAAGCACCAGACGAGCCTAGCCCATGGCCGGGCTCAGAAAGTAGATACTCTCGAAACTCTTCAAAGGTATATCAAAGGCATAACTCTTATTTAATCCTCTTTTAATTCATTCCATAGATCTATCACTCTGCGAAGAATTTTTTTTTTAGTATACCTTTGGCTCTACAATTTTTTTCTCAATTTACAACTTTTTCTTCATGTTATCCCTGTTGCACTAAGGAAAAAATCCTCTTGTATCTAATTTTTCTGAACCTTTTATGACGTGTGTGGTCATTATCTTTTGTTTTCCTCCTGTCAGCCAGTGTGGCCTTTAGCCTTTCATTAATTCGTTTGTACATTTTCTGAATTATGCACTTTTTTTTTTTTAGTCGAGGGCATCGCACTATCACTACATATTCTAATTTGGGCCTAATATTGTATATGCCGCAAACTGCTTTTTTTTTTTTTTACCCCCATCCACATATTTAAGAACTATTTTATAATTCGAAAGAATAGCATAGGTGTTTCTCAAAATTGTTTATATGATCATCCAGTTATTTTTTTTAAATAGTGACTCCTAGGTCCCTTTCCTCTGTCAGACACTTAACTATTTTATCACAATCTGTATTCTTCGTGTGCCCTGATTTCACTCTCCACAGATTTCAGTCTGTGTAGGAGCCAGGTTGCAAAATTTTATTTCAACCCCTCGGATGTCCTTGTCTGATAACTCAGGAAATATGCAAATTCCAGTTTATTGAAAACTAACAATCAGTATTTTTCTTATGGGATTGTAGACTCGAGAATTTCAATCATATTAATAACTGTAGTATACAATACCGATAAGTAGATGAGTAAGACATGAACAACAGTTGGGTATCTTTATTGTTGACGATAAAGAAAGACAGCTGTTGCACATGTCTTATTCATCTACTAGAGAGAAAAGAAAGCTTGAGAAATATTGAAAACACGCATTTTTAAGTTCCACAAGTTTAGTGAGCCCTTAAATATCACATTTTCGTACAGCTATAGTCCAGATCCAGTTATATACTCTAGAATATATACACCGAGAGGTGTATGTTTGTGTATATATAATGAGTTTAGTTTAATCCAAAGTATTAAAGTAATCTAGACTAGTGAATAGGTGATAATGCAGCCTTAATAACTCTTTGGGTAGTCGATAGGCCAGTTAATAAATCATACTCAAGTACACTGTTCTTTCTCTTCTTCCCCCAAGACTTTCATTTATAACTTGAATGTCTTATCGAATCTGCTTCACATTTTCAACACTGATGAACTGTAAGGGAAGATTCCCAAGACTTAGCGTGTGCAGACGTCCTATGGTCAGTTTTGTACAGACCTTACCCGATTATGGCTTCCATGCTATGATTTGATACCTCCTCTGAACGACTTCTAACTTTCAACACCAGTGTCTCCTATTTAGAAGGTTGGGATTGTTATTGGGGTATGTATGTATATTCATTTTTATATTCCTCAGCCTCACGTTTTCTGAATCCTCGAATTTTCTCCTTTAAACAGATTTTTAAGTTGTTGCTTATCTTGAGACCTGTAACCTGTCTCTTTAATTGGGTTTAACCAGTGTTTTATTCATATAAAATGGTTCTCCTTATAAGAAATGACTAGTGTAAATTATGTTATGTGAAAGGGAATGCTCCATTTTATTGCTGATATGTATTTATAGCCTTTCATTACACGAGGGCCATTAAGCCGTATTTCAATAATACAGTAACATATAAATACCTTAATTCCTAAAATAGGAATTAATAATTCAGTTCCTAAAATGGAGATTGAAGTATTTGCATTATATCTTGCGTGTATTAAAAAAAATTGAAGGAGAGGTACTGGTGAGTTTGTATTCTGAGATTGAAAAGCCTCGTCACGGTACTTGTGGCATGATAGAGTTGCAAGAAAATGAACGGCATTTGAGAGTTACTTATAAATAACAGCAGATATGTAAAAACAAATTCACTTTAGGGTAAAACAATGAAAATTATCATCTTGCTGTTACATATCTTTCCACGAGGAACAGGGAAATTTTTCTCAATTTTGGAAATAAAAGAACATGTAGTGATAATTCCTTTTTAATCTTGGTGTGTAAGACGTGCAAACAGTTCTTTATTTACTGTCATAATACAGGATGCTTGAAGGATGCTGCAGCACAATTGTCCATTGTTAAAGCATGGCGGAAGTGCTTGGGTATTTGAAGAGAATAGGGTGGAATTATCTTTATTGCCATCATCGTGTTTATATTTCCAAGTATTATTAATCGTGATAAGATAAAAAAAAATAGTTATCAGTGGAGAAGATTGGGCACCCCTTGTGCCGCTGTTGGTAAGGTGGTGGTGGTGATGGTGGTGGTAGTAGTGATGGTGGTGGTTGTGTTGTCTCCCGACGCTTGCCAGTCAGCAAGTCCTCACAGGCAGTTTCGCTCCGTAGGAGCATGTGTCCATCATAGTGTCGTGTGAAGATTTTTTTTTTTTAAGGATCTTCCCTTCGAATGAGTTTATAGGCTGAATACTGGGCTGTGACTAACCAAAAAAATACTTAAATCTCTGGTATATGTTTAAAAATAAGTCCTCGTAGAAGTTTGTTTGAGGCAGCCTCGTGGATGTCAAAGTGCAAGCCAGGGTGCACATATACTGATTCGTTTGAGCTCAAAAGCTTGCCGCTGTGGAATAGCTACGGAGTCTTAATTTTATGGCATATTGTGTAACGGTTATACTGAGAACATCTGGCGTCGAAGATGAGCCGCGCAGTCATGGCAGCCTGTGAATATGATGGATGTTATTAGTTTAAAACACGTCCATTTGAACCTTAATGCATTTTATTAAATAAAGTATTATACAGAATACAATACATAACTGAAGTAAATCCGAATGAAGGCCCTAGGAATAATGTGTTGTCTAAGGAGAACGGACGGGGCAAGGGGTGCATTATGTGTAGTGTTCGCCACATTAATTCCACTGAATCATAATATAAGTGAAATATTGTATTCAGTATTTTTAATTTTACTACCATGTGTAGCTAACGTGATGCCCTGGGTCATGTTTTATTCGCCAACTTGTACCAATTCCATAAAACTTTGTTTAATTTCTGAATCATAATGTTACAAGTCTAGCACCAGTGCTAGGTGCTGGTCGGAAGTTCTTACCGGCTATGTATTCGTGGATTTTATTAATTTTATCCCTTCAGGTACCTTGATGCCGGTGAAGGGCTTTTGATGTAAGAGCTAGGAGCTACCATCCTTTTGGGCGTAAGAGGTAGAAAAACCAAAAAGTTACGGATTGGGTGTCCAGTTTCCTTCTTTCTTTGATCTACCCTCGTGTTCCAAACGTTGTATGATCCATACGGTTTTAACGCTTTCTCAAACTAATAATCAATTAATTTTATCAACTGTGTTAGCGCGGACTAAATGCTGCTAGAAATGTCCTGACCTTGTACCCGGAAGGTATTGCCAAAAACATACAAGAGGGGAAACTGCCTTGGTGGACCAGGAAGTACTGCTTCTCATTATTGCACCTGTTTAAGACCACGGAGGTCGATGAGGTCGCCTGTAACATTTCCTCGAAGGGAATGCTAATTAATAATATTCGCCCTTCGCACAAGCCCCAGATTCAAGCTGAGCTTGTTGACGCTGTGTTGTGTGTAGTCTGTGGGTGCGGTACGTTGACATATGTTGTGTGTAGTCTGTGGGTGCGGTACGTTGACGCTGTGTTGTGTGTAGTCTGTGGGTGCGGTACGTTGACATAGGTGGGGGTTGGTGTTGTGTAGTCTGTGGGTGCGGTACGTTGACGCTGTGTTGTGTGTCGAGTCTGTGGGTGCGGTACGTTGACGCTGTGTTGTGTGTAGTCTGTGGGTGCGGTACGTTGACGCTGTGTTGTGTGTAGTCTGTGGGTGCGGTACGTTGACGCTGTGTTGTGTGTAGTCTGTGGGTGCGGTACGTTGACGCTGTGTTGTGTGTAGTCTGTGGGTGCGGTACGTTGACGCTGTGTTGTGTGTAGTCTGTGGGTGCGGTACGTTGACGCTGTGTTGTGTGTAGTCTGTGGGTGCGGTACGTTGACGCTGTGTTGTGTGTAGTCTGTGGGTGCGGTACGTTGACGCTGTGTTGTGTGTAGTCTGTGGGTGCGGTACGTTGACGCTGTGTTGTGTGTAGTCTGTGGGTGCGGTACGTTGACGCTGTGTTGTGTGTAGTCTGTGGGTGCGGTACGTTGACGCTGTGTTGTGTGTAGTCTGTGGGTGCGGTACGTGTTACACGTTGACACTTAAACGTTGATTGTCGACGCTTTTACACCAAGATATTACATAAATGAAAGTAATTATGCAATCAAATTTATATTTTTAATTTTAAACTTGAAATATACTAAGTTCGTTGTTTATTGCAGTTGATTAGTAAAAATAAAGTGGAAGAGGCTAGTCTTCTGTCGTAATTTTAAGTATGATCCTGTTTCGTAACCCGCCCATCACCAACGTGAAAAAATCGTTGGGCATTTTCATCAAAACGCCAGACGGGTGCACTATTTATTTAATTACGATTCAATAAACGTTTTATATATATATAAGTATATGACTAACCCTACCGTAATTTAGCCTAAAATAAAAGCTGATTCTCTGTAAACAAAGCGTTCAGAAATTAACGTTGGGGTAATGTGTTAAAAAATTAACAGTGTAAATGAGGATAGATTGCTTAAGGGAGCGAATGTGCATGCGTGCGTGCGTGCGCGCGTGTGCTTATCCTAGGGGAGGGTGTGGCATATAACACGAGGCATCGACCGGAGCCCTACGTGTCTTAACCGCAGATGGCAGACCAAGAGCTCCACCAAGGTAAGGACACTAGCATACCACCACTAATAATTTTAGTTACGAAATAATTACTAAAACATGGTGTGCCACTGCTGCAATGCTTGATGCACGCGTGCTGGGGAATTCTTCATGATAAATATACGCTACGTTCAACGCCGTAAACTTCGTGTTCGCTATGTATACCGAACTTTTTTTTCTCTGAAGTCAATTAATTAAAAGTGCAGTTTTAAAATGTTTATATATTGGCATAGTGTAATTTTAGATTCCTTGGGATTCATATATTTTGACTGAAACAGAAAACTGTATTTACTTAAAATGGTTATAATATGAAAACTACGATTAACCAGTATTAACGTGAAACTGAAGTGATTTTTTTTATTCTTTACTATGCCTGAAGCTGAATCGAAATCAAAACACGAGTGGTGAGGATGGAGCCTAGTGTTGACAAATAGAGACCACGTATGACACCACGCGAGTATACTCTTATATACCAGTTTCACTATGGCATTCACTCAGTACACGAAAACTCGTACGGTTATTACTTTGTAACGATTAAAAAAGTGTAGTAAACGAACGGAAGTGACACATTTATTAGTGGTTAATATCAGTGGGCATGTTGAAGTACATGTGGAGTCATGAAAAATGCAAGATGTTGAAAACTTAAATTTGGTGTAAGTGTGTGATGCCAGAGAGTGCCTTGAGATGGCACTGAGTCTCATAGGCAAGGAAGACTCAACCGTTCCTAGTGGAAAGAAGGAAAAGTGGCGATTCTGGTTCTACTTTACCAGGAGGAAGAAACGGGCTGCAGATAAATCTGGTAAGTGAAGAACGGCTAGAAATTTTTGCCCTCATTATATATGTATAAAAATACACTTTCTTATGCTATATAGAAGCCACCACATCAAAGGGAAAAATTGCTCTTACATTAACGCTTAACTCGGGAAAGTAAAAAAAAAAAATTTAAATTGTTATTGATGGTATTTTAGATGATGACACCTCTGGAAGGACTCTAGATAAAAGGTTTAGAAAATATGGAGTGTTAGTTTGTCCAGGATGCTTATTGAATGAATGAATGCAACGGCATAGGATGCCGTTGCATTCATTCTAATCTAGGTTTATCAACACGTTCCAATCTAGGATTAGGTCATTATAATCTAGTCATAGCAAAACACACATTCTAATCTATAGCAAAAACATGCACAATATTTTTTATCTAGGATTAGAAGCGTATACATCATCCGGGAGAAGTGACAGCTTGTGATGGTAATGTATTCAGCGGGATATACAACTCAAAATTCTGAGAACACGAGCGATTTAATTAGTGTTAGAAGAAAGAGGTGCACTAACTGGTAGAGCGTTCGGCCCTTACCACCTAGTGCTCAGCTCAGGTTTGGTTCTCAAGCTTGGAAAAAAAACATAATTATGGGCAAGTCTCCTTGCACCTCCTGCTTCTGTTCGCCTAGTAGTAATGTACCTATATGATAGTAGACTGTTATGGGGTGGTAGTATACCTTAGAGAGAGCTGGGTTTTGAAATAAGCTGAGGTAATACAACAGCTCTTTGCCGGTAAATTAAACAAAAAAAAATGGACGTCTTTTAATTGTTAGTAGATAGGTCAGATTGTATCTACACACC
>WNWK01036966.1:12500-18802 GCA_009830355.1 Cherax destructor
CGCTCCACGACCAGGCATCCCGGTGGATCAACGCCTGATCAACTAGGCTGTTACTGCTGGCCGCACATAGTCCAACATATGAACCACAGCCCGGCTGATCCGGTACCGACTTTAGTATCTGTCCAGCTCCCTGTTGAAGGCAGCCAGGGATCTATTGGTAATTCTCCTTATGCCTGGTGGGAGGCTGTTGAACAGTCTTGGGGGCCGGACACTTATTGTGTTTTCTCTTAGTGTACCAATGGCGTCCCTACTTTTCAATGGGGTATTTTGCACCGCCTGCCTGGTCTTTTGCTTTCGTAGTTAGTGATTTCTGTGTTTAGATTAGGGATCGTTCCTTCTAGATTATATCTCTTTCTCTTGCCTGCGTTCCAACGAGTACAAGTCAAGTGCTTCCAAGCTTAGTCTGGGACTCATTGTAATTGCTTAAAGAGTTGGTATCCCCACCCCTCGCTGTATTCACGACTCTTAGAATGAAACATTATCTAAAGAATGGCTCCTCCATGTTAGTGTCTTTGTCCACTGGTTGTTGAAGTTTGAGGATGTTCTACAAGCAGGGAAGAAACTTCTATCACAAGAAAGAACATCGAGGCATCATATGTGGACGTGCCAGCAAATCTAGACTAGGGTTATTCAACTTGTTAAGCGTTAAGAAAGTCTAATCGTGTGTGACAGGCTCAACATTTACAATAATCTCCCCTTGCTCTCAAACACTCCAGACAATTTTGATTTCGTGAGTCTCCATTTGACACTGATGACCCCCTTGAAATTGGAATCCCACTTCACACTGTATGACCCTTCTTGACACTAATCCCACTTCACACTGTAGGCTCTTGACACTGTAATCGCACTTCACACTGTATGGCCCTTCTTGACACTGGAATCCCCACTTTACACTGTGGAAACCCCTCTTGACACTGGAATCATATTTCATACTGGAACCCACTCTTGACACTGTGGAATCATACTTCACACCGTGGAACCCACTCTTGACACTGTGGAATCATACTCCACACTGTGGAACCCACTCTTGACACTGTGGAATCATACTTCACACCGTGGAACCCACTCTTGACACTGTGGAATCATACTCCACATTGTGGAACCCACTCTTGACACTGTGGAATCATACTCCACACTGTGGAACCCACTCTTGACACTGTGGAATCATACTCCACACTGTGGAACCCACTCTTGACACTGTGGAATCATACTTCACACTGTGGAACCCACTCTTGACGCTGTGGAATCATACTCCACACTGTGGAACCCACTCTTGACACTGGAATCATACTCCACACTGTGGAACCCACTCTTGACACTGGAATCATACTCCACACTGTGGAACCCACTCTTGACACTGGAATCATACTTCACACCGTGGAATCATACTTCACACTGTGGAACCCACTCTTGACACCGTGGAATCATACTCCACACTGTGGAACCCACTCTTGACACCGTGGAATCATACTCCACACTGTGGAACCCACTCTTGACACTGGAATCATACTCCACACTGTGGAACCCACTCTTGACACTGTGGAATCATACTCCACACTGTGGAACCCACTCTTGACACTGTGGAATCATACTCCACACTGTGGAACCCACTCTTGACACTGTGGAATCATACTCCACAATGTGGAACCCACTCTTGACACTGTGGAACCCACTCTTGACACTGTGGAATCATACTCCACACTGTGGAACCCACTCTTGACACTGTGGAATCATACCCACACTGTGGAACCCACTCTGACACTGTGGAATCATACTCCACACTGTGGAACCACTCTTGACACTGTGGAATCATACTCCACACTGTGGAACCCACTCTTGACACTGTGGAATCATACTCCACACTGTGGAACCCACTCTTGACACTGTGGAATCATACTCCACACTGTGGAACCCACTCTTGACACTGTGGAATCATACTCCACACTGTGGAACCCACTCTTGACACTGGAATCATACTCCACACTGTGGAACCCACTCTTGACACTGTGGAATCATACTCCACACTGTGGAACCCACTCTTGACACTGTGAAATCCCACTTGACGGTTTATGCAAAGGGAGTTGATCGTCGGTCAGTCTTCTAGTGTTGTGTCCTATTGCCTTTGTTTTCTTTGTCGTCTCACTTGCCTTTTATTTCCAACCTCCTCCGGTCTTGGATACAAATGGCTTGCTGCAGACAACAGTGAAGAAATGGCTGGTTGCAGAACGCTGCCCCAATAAAAGTTCCTTTTGCATTTTTGTCTCCTCCTCCCGTCTTAATCCTAACCTGAATATAGGGATTGACAGTTAGGAGTTCGCTGTTGTAGGTCATGATCTCTACGGTTACTAGTATCTTTTATAGCCGTTGCTTGTCGCTGTTTCCCGAGGTCTGCATTGTGGGGTCAGCCAGTGCGGGTGTTGCTGTCACTTTTGCCACTCTTGTTTAGTTGCTACTGCTACGTTTTATGGTCCCTCCAGTTTTTGCTCTACCATATGTAGATGTGCTAGTGTTTAGTAATCAAATGATGTTCCCATTGTTACATTGGTTACCATGTTTGTAGATATTTCTTTGTTTCATGGTTTTCCTTCTCAGAACTTTGCTTGCTGTACTCAGACAGGATGTAGATGAATGGTTCAGAGAACCGACAAGTTATAAACTCCTCCTCTCCTTACACCTTTCTACTTTGTATTGGACTGATGAAGCCACTGTGTGGCGAAACGTTTCCTCAATAAAGATACCCAAGTGTTGCATATGTGTCTAATTTATTGCTGTACTCCTTGATGCTGCTGTTATTAGTTAATTCGTCGCTTTACTTCCTGATGCTGCTGCTGCTGTTAGCTAATTATTTTTTACATTCATGATGCTGCTGTTATTAGTTAATTGGTTTCCATACTCCCTGATGCTGCTGTTATTAGTTAATATGGTTTTGTTGCTGGTACTATTGTTGCTTCAGTTCCTGTTCTGTGTGACATTGTTCATAGAATTACTGTAATGACATCCTCTTCATCGCTATTTGTGTGTTTAACATGGGTCGACAATGTAATTGTTTCGTAATTGCCCATTTGTAAAGTTTCCAGTTGTTGTACACATACTAGTTCGTCTTGGATACCAGTCCAGTAGTTGTACACCCTCTAGTTCGTCTTGGATACCAGTCCAGTAGTTGTACACTCTCTAGTTCGTCTTGGATACCAGTCCAGTAGTTGTACACCCTCTAGTTCGTCTTGGATACCAGTCCAGTAGTTGTACACCCTCTAGTTCGTCTTGGATACCAGTCCAGTAGGTGTACACCCTCTAGTTCGTCTTGGATACCAGTCCAGTAGTTGTACACCCTCTAGTTCGTCTTGGATACCAGTCCAGCATACGAATACTGCTGGACTGCAGTGCTGCTTGCTAACGGCGCCCCTAAAGGCAGACGAGATTGATAAGTTGAAAAACGTGCGGAGAACTTTCACTACCAGTATACATTAAAAAATCTTAACTACTGGGAACATTTTAAATCTCCTCAACTGTGTACTACCTTGAAGTGTAGGCGAGAAAGATGCACCATTTTCACCTAGAAATTCCTGTTTCAAGAGGGAACTTGACAAGTTTCTCAAAGTTGGACTGTGTGAGACCAACAGTAACAGCCTGGTCGATTAGGACTTTATCCACGGGGAGGCCCGGTCTGGGACTGGACTATGGCGGAAGGGGCGAAGACCCTGAAAGCATCCTTTAGGTATCCTTCAGGACTGGAGAAGCCTTCAGGAACCTTAACAGAGAATCTTAAGACTGTACATGACCTATTTTTGGCCTATCCTAATGTAGAGTACGCAGCAGCATGGAGTTTGTATTTGGTCATGTTCGGAATCTCAAGGTCCAGAAGTTTGCAACAAAACTAGTCCAGGGGCTCAGGGGTTTGAACTTTAATTAGAGACTAAGGTACTAAATTTGACGACCATTAAAGAGAAGCAAAAACATAACTGCAGGGCGGATAGAGACATTGAAAACAGATGCGAGGAAAAACCTCTTCAGTCTCTAGTAAATAAGTGGAATGAACTAGGTGAGGAAGTGGTGGAGGAAAACTCCATACTGTTTCAAGAGTAGATACGAAAGGACCCAGGAGCTGAGACAAATACATACAGAGAAGCCAGATTTTGGGCCAATGAGAGGCTAAAATTTAGATGCTTGTAATGTGATCCACATGTACACACAGTATTGACAATGCAACACAGAGCATCTTTCACCCACCCGCATTCCTGGGACCTAACACACACACCAACAACTCACAACACTGTCTTCTGGATCACCCAGGCAGGCAGACAGCGGGTGAACACTTCACAGGCGCCTTGTATGGACATGCAAGCATTCTCCTCTCTCTCTCTCTCTCTCTCTCTCTCTCTCTCTCTCTCTCCCTCTTCAAGGGGGGCTCCTTGCTGTGGTGAAGAGGCTCTTGGTCTGAGGAATTATACCTTTTGGTCTTCTTCCTCAGACCGAACCTAATTACCCCCCAATCCCCCCTCCCTTTTCCCATTTTCCCCATCCTCCCTTTTTTCCCTTTCCTCCTCTTCCTCCTCATCCCTCCCTTATTTCCTTCCCATTTTTAACCTGGGAGCTTCCCTCCACAGGCATTCTAGTTCCTCGGTAGGGGGAAGGGTATCCTGGTCCATCCCATTCCGTTGAGGTCCTTGGTGGTGGTGTAGTTTGCCGTGGAATCTGGATCGCCTGGGGATGTCCCATTCCCTCTCGGTCTCCCGGGGTGGCCTTGGGTATCTTTCGGCGACGGGTGTATCTCTGGAGGCCACCTTTCGGATTCCGGGGGTGGTGGCCGAAGGCGGTATGCTTTGTGGCGGATATCCGGCCGCCCTCTCTTTTGTCCGCCGAGGTGGCTCGGTGGATGTGAGGTTGCTATCCCGGATTGCTGGTTTACTGGCATGAAGGGTAGGGTATGGCACGGGTTCCATGCAGCATCTGCACTACTTGCGGTGTTGAGGTCCTCTTGGGCGCGGAGGGGGATTTACGCCCCTTCCATTCCTCCTAGGAACTATTCCTCCACGTTCCCCCTTTTTTTATCCTTTTTTTTATTTTTATTTTCTTATCTTCTTTCTTTTTTTTTCTTAAAAATAAAAAGAAAGAAGTAACCTAACCATGGCTGACCCAATCCATGAACCCAATACCCCCGGGCCCCTTCTTGATACCGCACCTAGTTCTGACCCTACCTCATTACCGGCCAACTCTTCGGACAACTCTAATGCCCCTGTGCCTCTTGCTGGTGCCGGCTCGTCACCTGCGTCAGGTACCGGGGTTCCGACCGGCCCTTTTGACATATCTGACCTTCGCTCTTCTCTGACCTTGATTCCGGCTTCTCCCTCAACGGTGCGGCAATTTTCGAATCGCTCGCCCGTCTCCCATCGGACCACCCCCGGTCCCACACCCAAACGACCACGACCCTTACATGACGATTCGACTCTTCCTTCTCGTTCATCTCAGAAACGCCTAGCACGTCGCGCACTCCCCTTAGATACTTTGTTTCACACTCCTCAATGGACAAAGTTTTTTTACTCTCAGACCGACTACTCCAACTACCTATCTTTCCGATCATAGTATTGGTAAAGCTCTCCTACGCCATGTAGGCAAAGATATCTCTTTTCACGCTCTCAAGAGTGGCACTCGCATCATCACGGTCCAGAATGCTGGCCAAGCTCACGATCTTTCCCTTCTTACGACCATAGATACTATTCCTATCACTATTGACAAGCATCATTCTCTTAATTCTTGTAGTGGTACTGTCATTTTACCCCACACCATTGTCCAACGGAATTTCCAGACATGTGGTGAAGACATTTTAGAGCAACTTGAACTCCAAGAACTCCCTATCCTTAAGGTTGACACTTTTACCCTCCCTGCCAATAAGCGAAGACGTTTTCCATGCAATATAGCTCGTTTAACGTTTGACTGCCGTGAACTCCCACCTTCGGTCTACATTGCAGGTCAACGTTTACAAGTTCGAAAGGTGACCCCTACACCACAGCAGTGTAGAAACTGCTGGCGTTTTGGTCATCCAGCGAAATATTGCGGGTCCATGGCCGAATGCCCAGTCTGTGGTGCCGACGACCATGCCAGTCCTTCTTGTACTTTACCTCCCTCTTGCCTTAACTGTCATGAGGCACATCCATCATATTCTCGCCGTTGTCAGGTTTACCTGAATGAGCGGAAATCCGTTGCCTCAAAGAGGCGGAAGGCTTCTCATATGCTATGGCCGTCTCTCATCTACGCCTTCAGGGAGACTTCCCGTATTTCCTATTCTCGCATTGCTAAACGTCGCC
>WNWK01036967.1:0-7500 GCA_009830355.1 Cherax destructor
AGGTTAATGAATGATATACAATAGACTGTCAATTAAAACACCATCATTAACACTTTTCTGTTAATACACTGAAAAATTATGACATTTTTCAATGATCACACTATTTATCGTTCAGCACTGAGTTAATTTAGATGAAAATATCCATAATGCAGTAAATGAAGGTTAGTTTCCAACGGGTAACCAATTACACATTACTGTGCCTAGGAGTATTTATACAATGGTTGAATGTTAAGCGAGGGAAATTAGTGTGAAAAATATATTATAGGAGGGCCCTGCTTTTGGTGATTCGCTAATATGGACATTTCAAATTACAACCAAAAATTCTTTTATACGGCTCCCTGATTCGCCGTTACGGCGTCTCTCACCACTCTTTTACATCCTCTGTGAGCTCCACGTCTTATCGATTATGTTTGGAAACTTTGCAAAATTTCAAGTGTTTTAAAGTTAGAGTACAGTGGACCCCCGGAAATAGGCCGGTCTGATTATCGGCCGGCTCAAAAATCGAATCTTTTTTCGGCCCAATTTTGCTCGATTATCAGCCGTTTCTCCGATTATCGGCCCGTCCCAGACCTGCCGCCTGCCCGCGCTTGCGCGCCTCGCTGCGCAGGCGTCGTGAGCCAGTCTAGCTTTGTTTACACTTGAGTGAACAATACAAAAGCACGCTCATTCAAGCATTTCACAATATTACTCTTATTGTGTTTATTGCTTGTTTAGTGATTGTCACTGTGAAATAAGTCACCATGGGTCCAATGAAGCTTCCTAGTACCCCCTGTGGTAAAGAAAGTGAGGAACACCATCGAACTGAAGAAGGAGATAGTAGAAAAATATGAGAGTGGCGTACGTGTGGGGAGCTTGCCAGGATGTACAGAAAAAACAAATCAACTATCACCTCTATCCTGGCAAACAGAAAAGAAATTAAGGAAGCTGATGTTGCAAAAGGTGTTAACATGTTTGCCAAAAACAGATCAAAAGCAGTGGATGAGGTTGAGAAGTTGTTGGCGGTGTGGATCAACGAAAAACAGATAGCGGGTGAGTGTTTCTATGGGATAATTTGTGAAAAGCAAGGCATTTGCACACAGATCTTGTCAAGACAATGTCTGAAATCAGTGCTGATGCTAGTGATTTTAAAGCCAGCAAAGGCTGGTTTTGACAGATTTAGGAAACGTAGTGGCATACACGTGTATAAGGCTGGTGAGGCAGCCAGTTCAGACAAACGTGCTGCTGAAAAATTTGTGCAGGAATTCCAGGGGTTTGTAGACACTGAAAAAATTCGAACCCTATCAAGTGTTTAATTGTGATGAAACAGGCCTCTTTTGGAAGAAAATGCCAAAGAGGACCTACATTACTCAGGAGGAAAAGGCACTGCCAGGACACAAGCCTATGAAAGACAGGCTAACTCTTGGTGCTTTGTGCCAATGCCAGTGGTGATTTCAAAGTGAAGCCTTTACTGGTGTATAACGCAGAAAATCCCAGAGCCTTCAAGAAACACAATGTTAACAGGAATAATTTGTGTTGTATTGGAAGGCTAACACCAAGGCATGGGTCACTAAGGACATTTTCGTGGAATGGTTCACTGGAGTGTTTGGCCCTAGTGTGAAGAAATACCTCCTGGAAAAGAAATTGCCACTCAGGTGCCTCCTGCTACTGGACAAATGCTCCTGCTCATCCTCACAACTTGGGAGACTATTTGTCTGATGAATTCAGTTTCATCACAGTGAAGTTCTTGCCTCCTAATACCACTCCTCTCCTCCAGCCCATGGACCAGCAGGTCTTTCCAACTTCAAAAACTCTACACAAAAGCATTGTTTGAAAAGTGCTTTCAAGTGACCTCGGACACTGAGTTGACCATAAGAGAGTTCTGGAAAGATCACTTCAATATCGTCCATTGCATAGGCCTTATAAGTAAGGCTTGGCAGGGAGTGACTTCCAGTACTTTGAACTCTGCTTGGAGACCACTGATTATTTTTGTGGCATTGGGGAACAGCCTGGGGTTGGAGGTGAGTGGTGATGATGTGGAAGAGTTGGTGGAGGATCACAGGGTAGACCTAACCACTGAAGAGCTGAAAGAGCTTCATCAGGAACAGCATCAGACGAAAGTAGAGGAAATTGATTCACAGGAGGATGGACAGCGTGAGGTAGTAACTTCTTCAGAGATTAAGGAAATGTGTTCTATGTGGACTAGGTTGCAGACATTTGTTGAAAAACACCACCCTGAGCAAGGTGAAATAAGCCATCTCTGCAACCAGTTCAGTGACAGAGCCATGTTGCACTTCAGGAAAATGTTAAGGCGCCAGAAACAGAGCACTTTGGTCAGTTACTTTTTGAGGCAGGGGTCCAGTGACTCTCAAGCTGGTCCTAGTGGCATTAAAAGAAAAGAAGGAGTAACCCCAGATAAGGACTTGTTACCTGAAGTTCTCCTCCTCCCCCTGTCCTCCCTATCTTCCAGATGCCAGCAACTCTCTTCAATAAAGGTAAGTAAATGTTATTTATTCTTATGTTATTTATTATGTAGTATTTATAATTGTGTTAATAATGTTGTTTTGTGTATGTAGAAATATAATTAATATCATTTAAATTTATTATTTTTAATATTTTTGGGTGTCTGGAACGGACTAATTGTATTTACATTATTTCTTATGGGAAATAATGGTTCAGAAATCGGCAAGTTCGATTTTAGGCCTAGCTCCTGAACGGATTATGGCCTATTTCCGGGGTCCACTGTATTTTATATTATTTTATTTATTTTTATTAACACATCGGCCGATTCCCACCAAGGCAGGGTGGCCAAAAAGAAAAACTTTCATCATCATTCACTCCATCACTGTCTTGCCAGAGGTGTGCTTACACTACAGTTATAAAACTGCAACATTAACACCCCTCCTTCAGAGTGCAGACACTGTACTTCCCATCTCCAGGACTCAAGTCTGGCCTGCAGGTTTCCCTGAATCCCTTCATAAATGTTACTTTGCTCACACTCCAACAGCACATAAAGTATTAAAAATCATTTGTCTCCATTCACTCCTATCAAATACGCTCACGAATGCTTGCTGGAAGTCAAGCCCTCGCACACAAAACCTCCTTTACTGCCTCCCTCCAACCTTTCATAGGCCAACCCCTACCCCGCCTTCCCTCTACAGATTTATACTCTTGAAGTCATTTTGTTTTGTTCCGGCCTCTCTACATATCTGAACCACCTCAACAACCCCTCCTCAGCCCTCTAGATAATAGTTTAGGTAATCCTGCACCTCCTCCTAATTTCCAAACTACAATTTTCTGCATTATATTCACACCACACATTGGCCTCAGACATGACATCACTGCCTCCAGCCTTCTTCTTGTTGCAACATTCATCACCCATGCTTTACACCATATAAGAGTGTTGGTATAACTATACTCTCATACTGTCCCCTCTTTGCTTCCACAGACAAAGTTCTTTGTCTCCACAAACTCCTAAGTCCACCACTCACCCTTTTCCTCTCATCAATTCTGATTCACCTTATCCTTCATAGACCCATCTTCTCACATGTCTACTCCTAAATATCTGAATACATTCACCTCCTCCATACTCTCTCCCTCCAATCTGATATCCAATCTTTCATCACCTAATCTTTTTGTTATCCTCATCACCTTACTCTTTCCTATACAGTGGACCCCCGGATTACGTCATTTTTTCGTTTCAGAATGCTGTTCAAGTGCCGTTACCAAACGAATTTGTTCCCATAAGGAATAATGTAAATTAGATTAGTCTTTTTAGACCCCCCAAAAATACACTTACAAAAGCACTTACAAAAATAAACTTACATAAAAGGGTGAGTTTGGAGACTAACGTAAACCGGGGGTCCACTGTATTCACTTTCAATTTCCTTCTTTTACATACCCTACCAAACTCATCCACCAACCTCTGCAACTTCTCTTCAGAATCTCCCAAAAGCACAGTGTCATCAGTGTTAGGGGAACACCTTCCACCTGAACAAAAAATTAATGGACAAATAAATGATAAATAATAAAAAACTGGGATATTGAATAAAGATAGGCTTTTCTGGATTTTACTTAAGAGATAGATAAAAATAAAAAAAAGTGGCCATTGTGGTTCTGGTCTGTTGGTGAGTCAGGAGTATGCAATGACCGGATATAGGAGAAATGATGGTGGTTTTCTCCGATAAGATGGTAAGTCTCCGGGTTGGTGAAGAGTATCCGATGCTGTTAAGTCTCCTGGGACCACTATGTCGAAGTACCACACAGTAGATGTTCAAAAAGGTGAGATAATTAACACAACACCCTCTAATGCCAACAAGTCAGGAACTTGAGTCAGAGGAGTTGTTGCGATTTCCCATTAAGTCAAAAGGGAATCGTGCTCACAAGTCTAGCGTCTATTCTGGAGAACCAGTCCAGGAGCAGAGCTGATAATGAAAGAAAATATTCTGGTTACCATAGGTTGTGAAACATTTAAGATGGAAAAAGGTGTTCCATAATGGCCAAGTCACTACTGGTAACCAAAGAAAACACAGTAACAAAACGAAAGTAATACTCCTGGTAGATCGCCTTACCTGATTAGGAGAAGAGTGAAGGTGAAGTGACTCTCCACTCCCCAACCGACACCAGGTAAGAGTAATGCTATCAGGAGTAGAAAGTAAACCCCAACAGACAACCGGGAACAAGAGTTTTGCCACAGCCCGCTAGATGGTAGTGCGGCTGTAACTCGTTAATGATACTCCCGGCTGACTGAACAACCATAACCCTATTTAACCCTTAAACGGTCCAAACTTATATATACGTTAGTACTGCTACTGCCCCAAACGTATACATGTATATAAGTTTTATTTTTCCTGCCTCCAAATTTGGCACGATTGGCCTGAGATGCCTGGTTAGCATAGAATGGGTCTTAACACTTGGTGTGCACCATATTAAAAAAATCTGGGACTACTTAGTACCTTGTGGGAGCACCAGTTAAATTGAGGGCCAGCTAGATCAAACAGTGTGGCAAACACCAGGATTCACTGATGTCATGTCATATTAACACTACCCTTTAAGTGGAAAGTGATGTCGGCAGGCTGGCCGGCCAGCTGGCTGGCTGCCTGCTTGGCCAGCAGCTGGTTGGCCACCTGGCTGGCCAGTAGCTGGCTGGTCAGCTGAAGAGGCGGGGCCAGGAGCTATGACTCGACCCCTGCAACCACAAATAGGTGAGTACAAATAGGCGAGTACACAGACACAGACAGACACAGACAGACACAGACAGACACAGACAGACACAGACAGACACAGACAGACACAGACAGACACAGACAGACACAGACAGACACAGACAGACAGACAAAAGACAGACAGACACACAGACAGACAGACACAGACAGACAGACACAGACAGAAAAGACACAGACACAGACAGAAAAGACAGACAGAACAGACACAGACAGACAGACACAGACAGACACAGACAGACACAGACAGACAGACACAGACAGACAGACACAGACAGACAGACACAGACAGACACACACAGACAGACACAGACAGACAGACACAGACAGACAGACACAGACAGACGAAGACACAGACAGACAGACACCGAGAAAAGACAGACACAGACAGACAGACACAGACAGAACAAGACAGACAGACACAGACAGACGACAGCACAGACAGACGACAGACAGACACAGAGACAGACAGACAAGACAGACAGACACAGACACAGACAGACACAGACAAGACAGACACAGACAGACAGACAGAGACAGACACAGAACAGACAGACACAGACACAGACAAGACACAGACAGACACAGACAGAGACAGACAGACACAGACAGAAAACAGACAGAGCACAGACAGAACAGACAGACACAGACACAGAAAAGAGCACAGACACAGAGCACAGAACAGAGAACAGACAGAGACAGACAGAGCACAGACACAGACACAGACAGAGAACAGACACAGACACAGACAAGACAGACACAGACAGAGACACAGACAGAGACACAGACACAAGACACAGACAGAGACACAGAGACACAGACAGAGACACAGACAGAGACACAGACACAGAGACACAGACACAGAGACACAGACACAGAGACACAGACACAGAGACACAGACACAGAGACACAGACACGAGAACAGACAGAGACACAGAGACACAGACACAGACACAGACACAGACACAGACAGAGACACAGACACAGAGACAGAGACACAGACAGAGACACAGACAGAGACACAGACAGAGACACAGACAGAGACACAGACAGAGACACAGACAGAGACACAGACAGAGACACAGACAGAGACACAGACAGAGACACAGACACACAGACAGAGACACAGACACACAGACAGAGACACAGACACACAGACAGAGACACAGACACACAGACAGAGACACAGACACACAGACAGAGACACAGACACACAGACACAGACACACAGACACAGACAGAGACACAGACAGAGACACAGACAGAGACACAGACAGAGACACAGACAGAGACACCATGAGCCCATGGTTCACCCAAAGGTGCAGGGAAGCCAAAACCAAGTGTGCAAGGGAATGGAAGAGGTACAGAAGGCAAAGAACCCCGGAGAATAAGGAGAGCAGTCGTAGAGCCAGAAATGAATATGCACAGATCAGAAGGGAGGCCCAAAGACAGTACGAGAATGACATAGCAGCGAAAGCCAAATCTGACCCAAAGCTGCTGTACAGCCACATCAGGAGGAGAACAACAGTCAAGGACCAGGTGATCAGGCTGAGGAAGGTAGGAGGGGAGGTCACAAGAAATGACCGGGAAGTGTGTGAGGAGCTCAACATGAGATTCAAAGAGGTGTTCACAGAGGAGATAGAAGGGCCTCCAGAAAGGAGGAGAGGTAGGGTACACCATCAAGTGCTGGACACAATACACACAAATGAGGAGGAAGTGAAGAGGCTACTAAGCGAGCTAGATACTTCAAAGGCGATGGGGCCAGATAACATCTCTCCATGGGTCCTGAGAGGGAGCAGAGGAGCTATGTGTACCCCTAACAACGATCTTCAACACATCTATCGAAACAGGGCAACTACCTGAGGTTTGGAAGACAGCAAATGTAGTTCCAATTTTTAAAAAGGAGACAGGAACGTAGCACTAAACTACAGACCAGTGTCACTGACATGTATTGTATGCAAGGTCATGGAGAAGATAGTCAGGAGAAGGGTGGTTGAGCACCTAGAAAGGAATGAGCTTATCAACGACGGCCAACACGGTTTCAGGGACGGGAAATCCTGTGTCACAAACCTACTGGAGTTCTACGACAGGGTGACAGCGATAAGGCAAGAGAGAGGGGTGGGTAGATTGCATATTCTTGGATTGTAAGAAGGCGTTTGACACAGTTCCACACAAGAGATTAGTGCAGAAGCTGGAGGACCAGGCAGGGGTAACAGGGAAGGCACTACATTGGATCAGGGAATACCTGTCAGGGAGACAGCAGCGAGTCATGGTACGTGGCGAGGTGTCAGAGTGGGCGCC
>WNWK01036967.1:12500-18801 GCA_009830355.1 Cherax destructor
CATAAAACTAGACACAGATCACTCCTCGATGTTCCCCGTGTCCATCTAACACTATGTAAAAACTCAATGCATATAAAAGGCACGAAAATTTGGAATTCATTACCTGTCATAGCCAAAGAAACCCTGCCTTTACCCCAATTCAAAACGATGCTAAAAAACCACCTTCTCACCCAAACCTAAGTGCTCAATATCAAACATTCTCAACAAAGTAGAAAAATCACTTACTGTAAAAACCTGACTAATCACTTAAATGTAAAAACCTGTTATGAATAATACATACTAAGCTAACTATTTCCATAACATTTACATTATAATGACCACGTAAACTGTAACTGCAATGCAATTAATTGTTTTAAATTATCTCACTCAATTAGTTGCATTGCTGCAATTGATTGATATGTTTTAAATTGTTATCTCACTCAGTTAGTTGCATTGCTGCAACTAATTGATATGTTCAACTTATAATCAAACTTTATAACTTAGATACGCAATTATACTTATTTTATAAATTATCAACCATAACTTTTTACCATGTAGTCTATAATTAAGTAGTCCTAAGAATGCCCGCAATGCACAGCATATTAGGGGCTTTTGGCATGTACATCTCATCAATAACTATGTATCTTGTCTACCCAACCATGTATCATTGTACCATGTCTCAATAAAGTATACTAATGTATTCAACTTCATATTTGTTCTAATAATCTGCTACCTCACTTTATTAAATTTCCCACTAAATATAAGTATACTAATGTATTCAACTTCATATTTGTTCTAATAATCTGCTACCTCACTTTATTAAATTTCCCACTAAATATAATTGTATAACCTATTTTTTACTATATATATATCTTTTAACTTGTCTGTAACCATTTACTTTTATTTTTTTATTTTTAATACATATCTATCATTACCATTTCCCAACCTTAACTATTTACAGTATTTGTAATTACTTTTTACTTGAAATTTAATTATAACCTTTTCACTATTGTTTTTCTTTTTATTCTTATAATCAAACAACTACCTCATTGTGTATATAACTTAGTTTATATTTTTCTTATAAGCTAATACCAAATAAGTGCAATTATTTACTCATACTTTTACATACCATTTTACCATAAGCAAATTTCAGTCACTTTATTTGCTTAATTGTATTCTTATATTCAATAAACTACCTCATTGTGTATGTGACTTACTTTATATTTCCTTTACAAACAACTACCTGATAAGTGCAATCATTTACCTATATATTAAAAATACCTTTTACCATTAGCCAACTTCAGTCACTTTATTAACTTAAATTTAATCAAAACTACTTTTAATATTAGTCAAAACTGTTATTACTATTAGTTCAATAGCTCCTTGCATTCATTGACCTCTTATTGCCTTTCATAAACTAAAAGTTTCAACCAGTGCAATATTGAATAAAAAAATTTCTTTTTCCATATCAATTTAATACTAGTCATTGAAATTATTCTAACCATTCATTAGACAGTTAAACTAGTATATCATTAACATTATTCAAATATCCAATATCATTGTAAAAAATTCCTGTAAACACTTGCACATAATTGTTTTAATCCATTAGCAAGTAAGACTTTAATCTAATACCATACCTTTCAGTTTAAAATAATCCATTATTATCAAGTCTAGTTATAGAATCACACTAAATCCTATGATTACAGGCATTGATCCTGATATCAACCTATTATTAAATGACTTACATGACTCCAACAGCAATTGTAACTATTACACAGCTGATCAAGCAAAGACATTACTCAGAGCCAACAATAACCTAACTATCTTCAATTACAATGTTCGATCTTTGAGCAAACATTATGATGACCTCACAGCACTACTCCAATCCCTACAGACCAAAATGTCAATCATCACACTCACTGAGACCTGGCTAAAGCCTGATACTACAGGTATCTATGCCATCCCAGGTTACACAGCCATTCACAACTGTAGGACAGACCAGCGAGGGGGTGGAACAGCAATATATTATACAGATCAACTTGAATGTATCAAAAACTCTTGCACAAGGGATGAACATGGAGAATATATTATAGCTAAATTTAAATCAAAAGACCTGAAAAAAACCCTCACAGTGATAAACATCTACAGATTACCACAGTCAAACGTCCGCCACTTTAGTGAAAAACTAGGAAACCTGATAATCGATTCACGCCTTAACAAAGATCATTTGTGGTCACAGGAGATTTCAACATAAATCTCCTACACGACCAGGACCCACAGGTAACTGAATTCACAAACACTATGAGCAACTGCTTATTACTACCAACAATATCAAAACCTACAAGAATCTCCGAGAATAGTACCTCGTTACTAGACCACATCTGGACTAACTCAATATCCCCTCTAAAATCAGGCATAATCACAGAAAACACCTCAGACCACTACCCTACCTTTCTCATAACTAACCTAGGCATTTTGCCCCAAGAAATTGCAAAAGTTACCTTCAGACTGCATAATGAGTCAGCTGTTAATAATTTTATATCAGCTATGACGAACATTGACTGGCTTAATGAATTAGAAACACATTCAGATACTAATGAATGCATCAAGAACTTCCTTAAAAAAACACACAACCTCTATAACAGACATTGCCCCCAAAAACTAAACAGATCACAGCTAAGCGACTTAACAATCCCTGGCTAACACCCAGCATCCTTAAATCCATAAACAAGAGGCACCAATATGAAAAACAATATAGAAGGGGTCTAATAACCAGAGAACAATCCAAACGCTACTCATCAATCCTTACTAGCCTGATAAGAAGGTCCAAAAAATTGTATTATGAGAACAGACTGTAAAAGGTGATATGAAAAAGACCTGGAAAACTCTATCTACAATTCTAGGAAATAAAAAGATATCCACGAAAAATACCATCAAATTATCAAAAAAAGACTTACCCCTACTCACCGACTGAGACAGCAAACAGACTTAATGTTTTCTTCTCACCATAGGTAAAATCTAGCGAGTAAAATCCCAAGCTCGAACACTCGTCCAACAGACTACCTCACCAACTCCTACCCAGATACACTATTCCTAGCTCCTACCAACTCAATTGAAGTCTCGCTCATAATCAACACCCTTAAAAACAAAGCAGGAGACATAAACAGCTTACCACCCTTTATGTACAAAAAAGCTTCACACGTACTGTCACCAATTATAGCCGCATTATTCAATAAATTCATTGAATCTTCCACCTTCCCATCAATTCTCAAAATAGCTAGGGTCACCCCGATCCACAAAGGAGGTGACCAAAGTGACTTGAACAATTATAGACCAATCTCAAATTTACCACTGCTTTCTAAAATCTTTGAAAAATTAATTCATAAACAGATCTATTCCTTCCTCGTCTCACACAATGTACTAAACCCCTGTCAATTTGGATTCAGGACTAACAAGAGCACAAGCGATGCTATAACACACATGTTAGAGTTAATATACACTGCACTTGAGAAGAAAGAAGTTCCGCTGGGAATCTTTATAGACCTACGCAAAGCATTTGATACAGTCGACCATGATTTATTGCTCACAAAATTAGCGCACTATGGTATTAGGGGCACCCTCAATTACCTAAAGTCGTACCTTAGCAACAGAAGCCAGTATGTGTACACAAATGGAGTGAACTCTTCCACACGACAAATTACAGTCGGTGTCCCTCAAGGTAGTGTCCTGGGGCCACTCTTATTTCTCATTTACATAAACGACCTACCGAATGCATCACAACTACTCAAACCCATTCTATTTGCAGATGACACAACATATGTCTTCTCTCACCCAAATCCAGTCATACTAGCCAACACAGTTAATGCCGAATTACAGAAAATATCAACATGGATGACGACAAATAAACTTACTCCAATACTGACAAGACCTACTTCATTCAGTTTGGAAACAAAGCTACAAATGTTCCACTTAACATAACACTAAATGGTGCACCCATCATAAGACTCAAAGAGGGAAAATTCCTAGGAATCCACCTTGACAGTAGTCTTAAATTCCAAACTCATATACAACAAATTTCTAAGAAAATCTCAAAGACAGTAGGTATATTATCTAAGATACGCTATCATGTGCCACAACCAGCTCTCATTGCACTATATCATTCTCTTATCTACCCTTATCTCACCTATGGAATCAGTGCATGGGGCTCAACAACATTAAATCACCTTAGACCACTCATAACCCAGCAAAAGGCTGCAGTCAGGATGATAACAAATTCCCTCCTAGACAACATACTCCACCTATATTCAGAACATTAAAACTACTCACCGTAAAAAATATTCACACCTATTCATGTGCCATTTACATACATAAAACTCTACATGCTAATATCAACCCTCCGCTCAAAATTCTCCTCAACAACTTTAATAGGTCCCATGACCATGACACAAGACACAGATCACTATTTGACATACCCCGAGTCCATACTAACCAATGTAAAAATTCTATGCACATAAAGGGCCCCAGAATCTGGAATTCATTACCAGTAAATATTAAGTTAACCTTGTCCGAAAATCAATTCAAGACTCTTCTCAAAATCACCTACTCACCCTATACTAAATACTCATACTGTAACAAACTTTCAAACCCAATGTTATTTTACTTAAGATAATCTCAATTTTACATGTCATCCTCCTTAACACTTGTTGCAATATCATATCATCATACTGTTCATTTAAAATATTATAGTATTATCATTTTGTTAAATTGAAATAAAATATATAACTAGAAGAAACTCAATAAATTTTCTAGTACTGTTATTATACTAGTATAGCATCAACATATTGTAACTTGAATTAAAATATACAACTAGACTAAACTCAACCAATTTCTCTTGTATTGTCTTTTTATTGTATGTATAATCAGATTGAAATATTAAATAATACAGAACTAGAATTAACCCAATCAATTTCTCTAGCATTAAGTCTTTAGTGAATAAGACTTTAGAATAAGCTGCCCCTAATGCCATGGCATGCCAGTGGCTCTCCTTGCAATACAGTTTTATAATTGTAACTACCAATAACAATGTACACTTGTATCATGCATTGAAATAAAAATATTATTATTATTATTATATTATTATTTTTATTATTATTATTATTATAGAGAAAGTGCAAAGGTTTGCGACAAGGTTAGTTCCACAACTCAGGGGTCTGTCCTATGAAAAAAGGTTGAGGGAAATAGGACTAACAACACTGGAGGAAAGAAGGGTCAGAGGAGACATGATAACGACATACAAAATACTGCGGGGAATCGACAAGGTAGACAGTGACAGGATGTTCCAGAGAGGGAACACAGAAACAAGGGGACACAACTGGAAGCTGAAGACTCAGATGAGTCAAAGGGATGTTAGGAAGCATTTCTTCAGCCACAGAGTAGTCAGGAAGTGGAATAGTCTAGAGAAAGATATAGTGGAGGCAGGAACCATACATAGTTTTAAGACGAGGTATGATAAAGCTCATGGAGCAGGGAGACCAGAGACCCAGTAGCGGACAGCGAAGAAGCGGGGCCAGGAGCTGAGTCTTGACCCCTGCAACCACAATTACGTGAGTACACACACACATACAACAGGCCTAGTGTCTAATTGACATGTGCCTAGGACAAAATGGTCACACACACACACACACACACACACACACACACACACACACACACACACACACACACACACACACACACACACACACACACACACACACACACACACACACACACACACACACACACACACACACACACACACACACACACACACACACACACACACACACACACACACACACACACACACACACACACACACACACACACACACACACACACACACACACACACACACACACACACACACACACACACACACACACACACACACACACACACACACACACACACACACACACACACACACACACACACACACACACACACACACACACACACACACACACACACACACACACACACCCCACACACACACACACACACACACACACACACACACACACACACACACACACACACACACACACACACACACACACACACACACACACACACACAACACAGTAGGGACGCGTCAGTCAGTCGCATCTTGTAGGGCTCCGTGAATATAAGTGTTTTGAGGGCTACACAAGGGTACTACAGGGGTTATCAAGGTGTCAGGGTAGTGAACAACCCTTAGAAGTGATTTACGAGTTGCCCTGAGCCACATAAGTGTGGGAAGAGCCATAATTTTATAAGTGAACTAGAAATAAATATTTGG
>WNWK01036968.1:0-18800 GCA_009830355.1 Cherax destructor
CGCAATGCGTATGAGCACCACCGTGACGTCACATCAGCTAGGTTTACCTGCTCAATCCTGTTTGGTTGAGCGTGACGTCATAGATGAGTGGCAAGTGTTGCCACAAAATATAATCTGAATATTTATTTTACTATAAATAAGGGTCAATAACAGTGGATGACTAATCATAATAATTGAAATACATGATTTAATAATGTATATACTTTTGAAGAAATCTCATGTAAATGTATGTTTTGTATTATTAAAAAATGTTATTCGATGATGGCAATGAGTGATAGATCTTACGTCGAATTTAGAAAATAAGTAATTGGCAACTTAAATCCAGGATTATAAAAAGGGTATGTGAGAGTGTAATCTTGCGCCGGGTCACCATCTGGAGAAGACCCGGGCCGGATGTACCGCCGAATCTACTACGTAATCATTTCAGTATTGTCTTTCGTAGCATCAAGTAGATTCATCTGGTGAATTTCTCAAGAAGATGAATATAGGTGTGTAATGGGAGTATTGGTGTGTTTTAGGAATGTGAAATGAGTAATGTGTAATGAAATCAGGATATATGCTGGTGTAGGTGTGTATGTGTGATTTGTAATAATGTGTTGGCAGTATGAAATGTTGTGGGTTATGAGTGAAAAATGAGTGGCTAGTGTGTGAATGTTTAAGTAAACAAAATGAAAAGTATATGTAGAGTTAAAAACGAAGTGCGGAAAATTTGTGTTATCCTGGGATAAGTAACGTTGGGTTTTAGCGTGTGAGAGGTGAAGGAGGGAGAGTGAGGTGAAGGGGGAGATCCAGGGGAAGGAATGTGAGGTGTTGGGGCTTGTACATGGTAGAATAGTGAAATTGTGACTTAGGAATTTGTTGTCTTGTCTCGCCTTGATGTGTGTGTTTATGTGCGTGCGTGTGTGTGTGTGTGTGTGTGTGTGTGTGTGTGTGTGTGTGTGTGTACTCACCTAATTGTACTCACCTAATTGTGGTTGCAGGGGTCGAGACTCAGCTCCTGGCCCCGCCTCTTCGCTGTCTGCTACTGGGTCTCTGCTCTCCCTTCTCCATGAGCTTTATCATACCTTGTCTTAAAACTATGTATGGTTCCTGCCTCCACTATATCTTTCTCTAGACTATTCCCACCTTTTTTTTAAAAAATCTAGACTATCTTCTGTATGGCTGAAGAAATGCTTCCTGACATCCCTTTGACTCATCTGAGTCTTCAGCTTCCAGTTGTGTCCCCTTGTTTCTGTGTTCCCTCTCTGGAACATCCTGTCACTGTCTACCTTGTCAATTCCCCTCAGTATTTTGTATGTCGTTATCATGTCTCCTCTGACCCTTCTTTCCTCCAGTGTTGTTAGTCCTGTTTCCCTCAATCTTTCTTCATAAGACAGACCCCTGAGTTGTGGAACTAACCTTGTCGCAAACCTTTGCACTTTCTCTAGTTTCTTTACGTGCTTGACCAGGTGTGGGTTCCAGACTGGTGCTGCATATTCCAGTATGGGCCTGACGTACACGGTATACAGTGTCTTGAACGATTCCTTGTTAAGGTAACGGAACGCTAATCTTAGGTTTGCCAGTCGCCCATATGCTGCCGCAGTTATCTGGTTGATGTGTGCCTCCGGAGACATGCTTGGCGTTATACTCACTCCAAGGTCTTTCTCCTTTGCCGAGGTTTGTAGCCTTTGTCCGCCTAGCTTGTACTCTGTCACCGGTCTTCTTTGCCCTTCTCCGATCCTCATGACTTTGCATTTGGAGGGATTGAATTCGAGAAGCCAATTGCTAGACCAGATGTCGAGCTTGTCCAGGTCTGTTTGCAGCCCTGCCTGGTCCTCTTCCGATGTGATTCTCCTCATTATTTTCACATCATCCGCGAATAGAGACACTTCTGAGTGTATCCCGTCCGTCATGTCATTTACATATACCAGGAATAACACTGGTCCTAGGACTGACCCCTGCGGTACCCCGCTCGTCACAGGCGCCCACTGTGATACCTCACCCCGCACCATGACCCGTTGTTGCCTCCCTTTGAGGTATTCCCTGATCCATTCCAGTGCCCTTCCTGTTATACCTGCTTGTTCTTCCAACTTCTTTACTAATCTTATGTGAGGAACTGTGACGAAGGCCTTCCTGCAGTCCAGGAAAACGCAATCAACCCACCCTTCTCTCTCCTGCCTTACCTCTGTTACTTTATCATAGAACTCTAGGAGGTTTGTTACACAGGATTTGCCTTCCCGGAATCCGTGCTGTCTGGTGTTTATTATCCTGTTCGCTCAAGGTGTTCCACCATTCTTTTCCTGATGATTTTCTCCAGGACTTTGCACACTATACATGTAAGTGACACCGGTCTATAGTTTAGTGCCTCTTTTCTGTCTCCTTTTTAAAAATTAGGACTACGTTGGCCTTCTTCCATACCTCAGGTAGCTGCCCAGTTTCAAGGGATGTGTTGAATATTATGGTAAGTGGCACACTCAGTACCTCAGCTCCTTCCCGAAGAACCCACGGGGAGATATTGTCCGGACCCATCGCCTTTGAGGTATCGAGGTCACTGAGTAACTGCTTCACTTCCTCCTCAGTTGTGTGTATGCCCTCTAGCACTTGGTACATCCCTTGTTGGTGACGAACCCCGTCCTGTCTACCCAGCTGCCTTCCTTCCTCCATTGTGAATACTTCCTTAAACCTCAAGTTGAGCTCCTCACATACCTCTTGATCATTACTTGTGAGTTCCCCATCTTCTCTCCTCAGCCTTATCACCTGGTCCTTGACTGTTGTCTTCCTTCTGATGTGACTGTACATCAGTTTCGGGTCGGACTTAACTTTCGATGTGTGTGTGTGTGTGTGTGTGTGTGTGTGTGTGTTGCTGTTGAACCAGAGAAAAATGTATAATGTTTCATTGAAATGTATTTTTTGTTGAACTAGAGAACATGTGTAATGAAATGTATATGAAATTTGTTGTATTTGTTGTTATTAATGAAAGAGTGGAAAAATGAAATGTATATGAAATTTGTTGTTATTAATGAATGAATGGAAAAATAAAATATAAATGAAATTCGTTGAACTGGAGAAAATGTATATGAAATTTGTTGTATTACAAGAAAAATTGTGTAACAAATAAATATTGAACAAATGAAATTGTGTAATGATTCACCTCTGATTTATAAACATATTGAAGTGGAAAAAAATTGTGTTATCCAATGTATACATGGCACTTGGTGGTAAAAACCTCACCAGGAACTCTAAAAGGTGGGTAACCATTTACCTCTTGATTGAAGCTAATAACATAATGGTGTTTAGCTGAGAATCAGGAGATAAAAATACCCTTATGAATAAGTCAATATTAAGTCTAAATTTGTTTACCTTGATTGGATATAGTAGTTGAGATCCAGGAGATAAATCTAAGGAAGACGAAGCATCCTCCGAGATATAACATTAATACGAAAAAAAATTGAAAAATGGGCAGCCCTCTAAAATCTAGCAATATTCTCGAAAAGTGGGTAAATTTGTTCCTTAGAGGGTAAGGGGGTGAAGTTAAGGGGATCTTACTATGCCCCCCATAGGAAGACTTTCAAAAATTATGAAATATTAAAAGAAAAAAATCGAAAAAAAAAAATCGAAAATTCGAGGAGTGGGAGCGATCCAGGAGAATGAGAAGGGGATGGGGGTGAGGGATGGGGTAAAAAAGGGGGGTGAGGAAGGGGTCTTAAAAAAGGGGTGGGGTGAAGAAGGGTTCTCGAAAAAATGGGGTTAAGGAAAGGGGGGGAGGCCCACTCAAAATTTTGGAAGGGGGGGGGGCGCTATTATGAGCCACTTTGAGATGAGCCATACAGGGACTTTCTCAACTACTCATGCCTGGCTATTTTCAGTACTTAGTGCATGAATGGCTGTCAATAGTTCTTAGTGCATATCTGGCTATCAAGTGTTTAGTGCATGTCTGGTTGTAAACAATGTTCACTGCATGCTTGGCTGTCAACAGCTGCTGGCTTTCAGCACTGATCAGTGCATGCATAGCTGCCCATAGTTGTCAGTGCATAACTAGCATTCATCAGTGTTCAGTGTATGTATGGCTGTCAGTAATAGTGCATGCCTGGCCGTCAGTAAAGCTTAGTGCATTCCTGGCAGCCAGTAGTGCTCAGTGCATGACAGGCTGATGAGTGTACCCACTGCATGCCTACCTACCAGCAGTGTTCAGTGAATATCTGGCTGTCAATAGCAATTAAGAGTGTGGCAGTTCTGCGGCCCCACTGCTATGCTAGGTGCTGGTTCAACAGCCAATCACGTGAAAACCTGTGGATTCTGCAAAGTGACGTCTGCAGCACAAGGAACAGAAATGTCAGGTTTCCTCTACCTCTGGTAGAATACACTGTGCTTAAAGTGGCTCTTGTTCTTACAGTACCATTTACTGTCTTTACATAGTGTTCATATTATACATATTGTGGTAAATGAACATAAGGATTAAAAAATAAAATTCTGCTGGTTTGCCTTTAACCTGGATATCAACATTGCTCAGTGCCTGCCTAATTGTCAACCGTACTCAGTGCATATATAACTGTCAGCAACGCTCAGTGCATGCCTTACTGTCAACATTGCTTAGTTTACGCCTGACTGTCAGAAGTGCTCGCTGCATGCCCGGCAGTGAGCAGTGCTCAGAGTATGCCTGACAGTCTCACTGTTCATTGCAAACATGGTTCTCAGCAATGCTCAATACATACAAGGATGTCAGCAATACTCAGTGCATGCCTTACTGTCAATAGGGTTTCTTGCAAGTCTTTGTTGATAACATTGTTCATACCTAGTTGTAAGCAGTGTTCAGTGCATCCTAGGCTGTCAACAGAGCTCAGTGCATGCCTGGCTGTCAGCAACGTTCAGAGAGTGCCTCTCAACAGTGCTCAGTGCGTGCCTACCTATCAGAAGTACATTATGCATGCCTGACTGTCAGCAGTGCTCAGTGCATCTCTGACAGTGTTGCTCAGAAATTCCTTGGCTGCCAGTACTCAGAATAAGCCTGAATGTAATTAGTGCATGCATGACTGTCAGCAGTGCTAAGTGTATGCCTCACACCCAGCAATGTTCTGCGCATGCCTTTCAGCAGTGTTCAATACATGGCTGGCTGTCAACAGTTCTCAGTGCATGCCTAGCTGTCAGCAGTGGTCTGTGCATGGACGGTTGTTACCAGTGCTCAATGCATGTATCACTTTCAGAAATGCTTGGTTCATGCCTGGCTATCAGCAGTATTCTTTGCATTCTTGGCTGTTATCAGTGCTCAGTTCATGTCTGGGTCTCAGAAGTGTTCATATCATGCCTGTCTGTCAGCAGTGTTCTGTGCCTTCCTATCTGTCAAAAGTGTTCTTTTCATGCCTGCCTGTAATCAGTGCTTGGTGCATGTTTAGCTGTCAGCAGTACCGAATACATGCATTGTTTTCAACAGTGCTTAGTGCATGTTTGGTTGTCAAAGTTCTCTTTTGCATGAGAGGCTATCAGGTGTACTCATAGCATAACTGACAGTTGTGTTCTGAGCTTGCCTGGCTGCATGCAGTGCTCAGTGCAAGCTTAAGTGTCAGCAGTTCTTACTGCAAGCCTGGCTGTCAGCAGTGATCAGTGCATGCTTCTGCCAGCAGTACTATGTACATGCCTGGCCGTCAGCAGCGCTCAGTGCATGCTTGACTGTCAGCAGTGTTCAGAGCATGTCTGGATGTCAGCAGTGCTGAATGTATGCTTGGCTGTTAGGAATTCTCATTGCAAGCCTGGCTGTCAGCAGTGCTAGGTGCACATATGGTTGTCAGCAGTGCTATGTGCAAGTCTAGCTTTCATCACTTCTTGGTGTATGCCTTTCTGTCAGGGGTCGAGTCACAGCTCCTGGCCCCGCCTCTTCGCTTGTCGCTACTAGTTTCAATCTCTTCCTGCTCCAAGAGCTTTATCGTATCTCTTCTTTAAGCTATGTACGGATCCTGTCTTCTCTACCTTACTTTCCAGATTGTTCCACTTCCTGACAATTATATAACTGAAGAAATACTTCCTAACATCCATGTGACTCATCTGAATCTTCATCTTAAAGTTGTGCCCCGTTGTTGCTGCATCGCGTCTCTGAAACATTCTGTCTCTGTCCACCGTGTCAATTCCTCGTTATTATGTCCCTCCTGTTCTTCCTGTCTTCCAGTGTCGTCAGGTTGATTACCCTTACCTCTTCTTGTAGGGCATTCTTCCTAGTTCCAGGACAAGTCTTGTTCCAAATCTTTGCACTTTCTCTAATTTCTTGACGTGCTTGACCAGGTGTGGGTTCCGTACTGGTGCTGCATACTCTAATATGGGCCTGACGTACACGGTGTACAGTGTCTTGAATGACTATTTACTCAGGTGTCGAAACGGTATTCTTAGGTTAGCCAGGAACCCATATGCTGCAGCAGATATTTGGCTGATGTGTGCCTCATGAGATGTACTCGGTATGATACTCACTCTAAGATCCTTTTCCTTGAGTGAGGTTTGCAGCTTCTAGCCCCCTAGTCTCTACTCCGTCTGCAGTCTTCTTTCACCCTCTCCAGTCTTCATGATTTTACACTTTTTGGGGTTAAACTTCCTGAGCCAATTGTTGGACCAGACTTGCAGCCTGTCCAGATCCCTTTGTAGTCATACCTGATCCTCATCAGCTTGAATTGTTTGCATTAGCGTCACATCGTCTGTAAACAGGGGTACCTCTGAATCTGTCCCTTCCATTATGTCATTCACATATTCCTGAAACAGCATTGCCCCTAGGACTGACCCTAATGGAACCCCGCTTGTCATATGCGCCCACCCTGACACCTCATCACGTAACAACACTCGTTGTTTCCTTCCTGTCAGGTATTCCCTGATCCATTGCAGTCCCTTTTCTGTTATTCCTACCTGCTCCTCTAGCCTTTCCACTAATCTCTTGTGTGGAACTGTGTTGAAAGCCTTCTTACAGTCCAAGAAAATAGTCTACCTACCCCTCTCTATCCTGTCTTTCTTCTGTCACCTTGTCGTAAAACTCCAGTAGGTTTGTGACACAGGATTTCCCTTCCCTGAAACCGTGCTAATTATCGTTTATAAGCTCATTCCTTTCTTGGTGTTCCACCACTCTTCTCCTGATAACTTCTCCATGACTATGCATACTATACATGTCAGTGACACTGTTCTGTAGTTTAATGCTGTCTGTCTCCTTTCTTAAAAACTGGGACTACATTTGCTGTCATCCACACCACAGGTAGTCGCTCTGTTTCGATAGATGTGTTAAAGATTGTTGTTAGTGGCACACACAGTGCCTCTACTCCCTCTCTCAATACCCACGGAGAGATGTCCGGTCCCACTGCCTTTGAAATATCTAGTTCTCTTAGCAGTTTCTTCACCTCCTCGATTATGAGTAGTGTGAGCAGCACTCTTTGGTGTACACTACTATCCCGGGTTGCTGGAGTCCTTTCTGTCTCCACTGAAAATACTTCCTTAATCTCATGTTGAGATCTTCACATACTTCTGGTCGTTTTTTGTGATCTTGCCTTCTTCTTTCCTCAGCCTGATTACCTGGTTCTTGACTGTTGTTTTAGTACATGCTTAGCTGTCAGCAGTGCTCAGTGTTTGCCAGACTGTTAGCACTTCTCAGGCATGCTTTAATGTCAACAATGTTGTGCATGACTGGCAGTGCTCAGTGCATTCCTGGTTATCAACAGTGCAAAGTGAATGCTTTAAAGACAATAGTCCTCATTGCAAGCTTGACTCTCAACATTGCTCAATGAATCTTTGGCCGTTAACAGTGCTCAATGCATGTGTGCCTGTCAGCAGTGTTCAGTGCATTCTTGGCTTTCGGCTGTTTGAGTGTCCTGTCCTGTCAGCAGTTTACTTGTTGCTATCAGCAGTGCTCAGTGCATTCTTGGGTTTCCAAATTTTCCCGTGTGCATCTATTGCTTTCTCAGCTGCTGGTCTGTGCATTCTATGCACCTGTCCAGGTGTTTGGATTCTGTGCATTCCTGACTGTCAGCAGTGTTTAGTGCATGCTTGGTTGTCAGTAGTGATTAGAGCATACCTGACTGTCAGCAATGCTCTGTTTCATGCATATCAGCATTGTTTAGTTCATGCCTTATATCACCAGTAGTCAGTGCATGACTGGCTGTCAGGAATGCTTGCTGCATGCTTAGCTGTCAGCAGTGCTCAATGTATAACTGGATGTCAGTTTTTTTTTGTTCTTGTCAGGCTGTCAGCAGAGCTAAGTGCGTGCTTGGTTATGAGTAATGATCAGTGCATGCCTAGCTTTCAGCAGTGCTCAGTGTACGCCTGACTGTCATCATTGTTCATTGCATGCCTGGCTGTCATCAATGGTCAGTACATACATGGCTGTCTGCAGTGCTTAGTGCATGTCTGGCTTTCAAGAGAATTCAGTGAATCACTGACTGACAGCAGTGTTGTTTGCATACCTGGCTGTCAGCGTTGATCACTGGATTCTTGGCTCTCTGCAGTGCTCAATGAATCCCTGGTTGTCACCAGTGATCATTGCATGCCTGTCTCTCAGCAGTGCTGAGTTTATGTTTGGTTATCAGCATTTCTCAGTGTGTGTCTGAATGTCAGCAAATCTCGGTGCACGCCTGGCTGTCAGCAGTTTGCGTTTTGTCAGTAGGGTTAGTGCATACCTAACCAATCGAGCACAAAAAGTAGTGGAAAACAGAGTTAAATCGGAAGCTGCCATAGTGAAAAGCTCTGTTCCACAAGGCACAGTACTCGCCCCCATCCTGTTCCTCATCCTCATATCAGACATAGACAGAGATGTAATCCATAGCACCGTGTCTTTCTTTGCAGACGATACTAGGATCTTCATGAGACTGTCATTCATTGAGGACACGGTTAACCTCCGAAAAAATATTAACCAAGTTTTCCAATGAGCAACGGAAAACAATATAATGTTCAATGAAGACAAATTCCAACTATTCCTTTATGGAAAACTGGAGGAGATAATAATTAGAAATGAGTATACTACAAACTCTACTCATACAATAGTGCGGAAAATTAATGCGAGGAACCTGGGAGTGGTAATGTCTGAGGATCTCACTCTCAAGGATCACAACAGCGCCACTATCAGATCTGCGAAGAAATGATGGGAAGGATAATGAGAACGTTCAAAACAAGAGATGCTATGCCAATGATGATCCTTTTTAAATTACTTGTTCTCTCTGGAATACTGATGTACATTAACATCTCCATTCAAAGCAGGTGAAATCGCAGATTTCAGAGAACCTTTACTGCACGTGTAAGTTTTGTCAATCACCTTAACAACTGGGAACGCTTGGAAGCACTTAACCTGTACTCGCTGGAACGCAGGCGAGAGAGATATCATAATCTAAACCTGGAAAATCCTAGAAGCAATGGTCCCTAATCTGCACACGGAAATCATTCCCAACGAAAGCAAGAGACTGGGCAGGCTGTGCAAGATTCCCCGAATGAAAAGTACAATAAGAGAAAACACCATAAGTGTCAGGGGCCCAAGATTGTTCAACAGCCTCCCACCAGGCATAAGGGGAATTACAAATAGACTCTTGGCTGCCTTCAAGATGGAGCTGGACAGATACTTAAAGTCGGTGCCGGATCATCCAGGCTGTGGTTCGTATGTTGGACTACGTGTGGCCTGGAGTAACAGCCTGGTTGATCAGGCCATGATCCACCGGGAGGCCTGGTCGTGGACCGGGCCGCGGGGACGTTGATCCCCGGAATACCCTCCAGGTAGACTCCAGGTATGCCTGCTGTCAGCAGTGGTCAGTGCATGTCTGGCTGTCACCCGTGCTAAGTGTATGTCTGGCTGTCACCCGGGCTAAGTGTATGTCTGGCTGTCACCCGTGCTAAGTGTATGTCTGGCTGTCACCCGTGCTAAGTGTATGTTTGGCTGTCACCCGGGCTAAGTGTATGTCTGGCTGTCACCCGTGCTAAGTGTATGTCTGGCTGTCACCCGTGCTAAGTGCATGTCTGGCTGTCACCCGTGCTAAGTGCATGTCTGGCTGTCACCCGTGCTAAGCGCATGTCTGGCTGTCACCCGTGCTAAGTGCATGTCTGGCTGTCGCCCGTGCTAAGTGTATGTCTGGCTGTCACCCGTGCTAAGTGCATGTCTGGCTGTCACCCGTGCTAAGTGCATGTCTGGCTGTCACCCGTGCTAAGTGCATGTCTGGCTGTCACCCGTGCTAAGTGTATGTCTGGCTGTCACCCGTGCTAAGTGCATGTCTGGCTGTCACCCGTGCTAAGTGCATGTCTGGCTGTCACCCGTGCTAAGCGCATGTCTGGCTGTCACCCGTGCTAAGTGCATGTCTGGCTGTCGCCCGTGCTAAGTGTATGTCTGGCTGTCACCCGTGCTAAGTGCATGTCTGGCTGTCACCCGTGCTAAGTGCATGTCTGGCTGTCACCCGTGCTAAGTGCATGTCTGGCTGTCACCCGTGCTAAGTGCATGTCTGGCTGTCACCCGTGCTAAGTGCATGTCTGGCTGTCACCCGTGCTAAGTGTATGTCTGGCTGTCACCCGTGCTAAGTGCATGTCTGGCTGTCACCCGTGCTAAGTGCATGTCTGGCTGTCACCCGTGCTAAGTGCATGTCTGGCTGTCACCCGTGCTAAGTGCATGTCTGGCTGTCACCCGTGCTAAGTGTATGTCTGGCTGTCACCCGTGCTAAGTGCATGTCTGGCTGTCACCCGTGCTAAGTGCATGTCTGGCTGTCACCCGTGCTAAGTGCATGCCTGGCTGTCACCCGTGCTAAGTGCATGTCTGGCTGTCACCCGTGCTAAGTTTATGTCTGGCTGTCACCCGTGCTAAGTGCATGTCTGGCTGTCACCCGTGCTAAGTGCATGTCTGGCTGTCACCCGTGCTAAGTGCATGTCTGGCTGTCACCCGTGCTAAGTGCATGTCTGGCTGTCACCCGTGCTAAGTGCATGTATGGCTGTCACCCGTGCTAAGTGTATGTCTGGCTGTCACCCGTGCTAAGTGCATGTCTGGCTGTCACCCGTGCTAAGTGCATGTCTGGCTGTCACCCGTGCTAAGTGCATGTCTGGCTGTCACCCGTGCTAAGTGCATGTCTGGCTGTCACCCGTGCTAAGTGTATGTCTGGCTGTCACCCGTGCTAAGTGCATGTCTGGCTGTCACCCGTGCTAAGTGCATGTCTGGCTGTCACCCGTGCTAAGTGCATATCTGGCTGTCACCCGTGCTAAGTGCATGTCTGGCTGTCACCCGTGCTAAGTGCATGTCTGGCTGTCACCCGTGCTAAGTGTATGTCTGGCTGTCACCCGTGCTAAGTGTATGTCTGGCTGTCACCCGTGCTAAGTGTATGTCTGGCTGTCACCCGTGCTAAGTGCATGTCTGGCTGTCACCCGTGCTAAGTGCATGTCTGGCTGTCACCCGTGCTAAGTGCATGTCTGGCTGTCACCCGTGCTAAGTGTATGTCTGGCTGTCACCCGTGCTAAGTGTATGTCTGGCTGTCACCCGTGCTAAGAGTATGTCTGGCTGCCACCCGTGCTAAGTGTATGTCTGGCTGTCACCCGTGCTAAGTGTATGTCTGGCTGTCACCCGTGCTAAGTGTATGTCTGGCTGTCAACAGTAGTTAGTACATGCCTATCACCAGTGGACATTTCATGCCTGGCTGTCACTATTGGTTCAGTGCCTGGCCTGGCTGTCAGCAGTAGTAAGTGTATGACTGGTTGTCAGCAGTGGTCAGTGTATGCCTGGCTGTCAGCAGTGGTCAGTGTATGACTGGCTGTAAGCAGTATTAAGTGTATGCCTGGCTGTCAGCAGTGGTAGTGTATGCCTGGTTGTCAGTAGTGCACTGTGCATGACATTACATAGCTTTAAGAAGAGGTATGATAAATCTTATGAAGCAGGAAGAGAGTGGACCTAATGGCGACCAGTGAAGAGGAGGGACCAGGAGCTATGACTCGGCCCCTGCAACTTCAGTTAGATGAGTACACACATACTCCTACTCATACATGCACACACACAAATACACATACACACACGTAAACGGTGCGTTAGGGTGAGGTTAACATTAGAAACTTCACTGAGAGGTTAACATTAGAAACTTCACTGAGAGGTTAACATTAGAAACTTCACTGAGAGGTTAACATTAGAAACTTCACTGAGAGGTTAACATTAGGAACTTCACTGAGAGGTTAACATTAGGAACTTCACTGAGAGGTTAACATTAGAACTTCACTGAGAGGTTAACATTAGGAACTTCACTGAGAGGTTAACATTAGGAACTTCACTGAGAGGTTAACATTAGAAACTTCACTGAGAGGTTAACATTAGGAACTTCACTGAAAGGTTAGCATTATGAACTTCACTGAGAGGTTAACATTAGGAACTTCACTGAGAGGTTAACATTAGGAACTTCACTGAGAGGTTAACATTAGGAACTTCACTGAGAGGTTAACATTAGGAACTTCACTGAAAGGTTAGCATTATGAACTTCACTGAGAGGTTAACATTAGGAACTTCAATGAGAGGTTAACATTAGGAACTTCACTGAGAGGTTAACATTAGGAACTTCACTGAGAGGTTAAGATTAGGAACTTCACTACGAGGTTAACAATAGGAACTTCCCTGAAAGGTTAACATAGGAACTTCACTGAGAGATTAAGATTAGCACTTCACTGAGAGGTTAACATTAGCACTTCACTGATAGGTTAACATTAGGATCTTCACTGAGAGGTTAACATTAGGATCTTCACTGAGAGGTTAACATTACGAAAAAAAACTGACAAAAAAATGGGACCCCAGAGGGAAGGTCAAAGACCCAGGGAAACATAAGATGATGGGAATGAAAAGGAAGAATGGATGCAAGAGCTAAGGAGGGAACAAGAGTGGGAAAGGAGGCTAGGAGAGCTTGTTGCTAAATTGGAGAGAGATTAGAAGCAGAGAGCAAGAAGTGGGAACTGCGAGTCAAAGCTGTCGAAGCCAGAATACAAAACCTAGAAGATGAACTGAGAATGCTAAATCAAAATAAAGGATCAAAGAACAGAAGGGAAATGCCTTCATGAGCAGGTACACCAGTATTCATAGAGGGGACTGAAGGAAAAGAAGGAGTTAAGTCCTGTGTTGAGGCCCTATCAGGTCACCATGAAATGTCGAGGAATGAAAGTGGCATGCTGCTGGGCACAGGGACAGCAGTGATGGGGAAAGGGTTGGTAGAGGTGATAGGCCCTTTGCAGAGGTGCGACCAGGCCACCATGAGATCCAGAAAATTATAAGGGAAGCAGCAATGGCTATATTTAGATGGGACCCAGAGATGTGGAGGGAAAATCAATGGTAGGAGGAGGGGGAGAGATCAGTTTTAATTTATAGGCTTCAGGAGATCAAACGGAGGACATACGAAGAAAGACGACTGAAAGAGAAAAAAAATGAAATATAAAATATCATCAAACAAACAGGAGAGGAGGACATGACTGAGCTGATAAATTTTCAAATAAGTGGATAAGCGAGGGAAAGAAACCGGCCAGTCAAATTGATTTTCAGGACATGAACAGTGCAGAAAAGGATCCTGCAGCAGAAACCACGGCTAAAGGAAACAAAATACCAGAGGTTGTATCTAGATCGCGACAGTACGAGAACAGAACGACAGAAACTGAGAGAAAGGATACAAAGATGAAAGGGGCCATAGAGACAAGGCAAGAGTCAGGAGGGGACAGTCAGAGTTGGGAGGAGCAGCACGTGCAACCACCAACAGAACCACTCACAGAACTCCACAACCACACATACTATAAAAAAACAAACCACACTCCACACTCACAGACCCCACCCCACCTTACACAGTAGACTCTCATAACACCCTGCCATGTCTCCCACACCACCAACCCCCACAAACCCCCCAGCATACGGTGTTGGAAAAAAACTGAAGGTATGATACACAAACACAGATAGAATAACAAATAAGTGTGGGAAGTGGCACAAAAGAATCACAGAGGCATCAACAGACATCATAACACTCCTCATGGAAACCAAGCTCACAGGAATGATAACAGACGCCATTTTTCCAATTGGATACCAAATCCTAAGAAAAGATAGAGAAAATGGAAGCGGTGGAGGAGTTGCACTGCTTATCAAAAAACAGTTGAGTTTTGAGGCGTTGGAAGGAGGAAACAGAGGGGAAGCAAGAGATTACATAGTAGGAACACTTCAGACTGGGGGTCCCAAGGTGGTGATCGCAGTGATGAATAACCCTTCACAGAATAGCAGGAGACCAAGACAAGAAAGTGATGAGAGCAACAGAGCTATGGTTGATGCACTAGCTGAGGTGGTCAGAAGGGCACACATGGGCAGGGCAAAGTTACAAGTTGAAAGTGACTTCAACCACAAGGAAATTGACTGAGTAAACCTGGAGTCAGTCTCACAGAGGACCAGAAACGTGGAGGGTTAAGTTGATGGAGGTGATACTGGAAAACCTCATGCATCAGCACATTAGGGACACTACCAGAGAGAGAGGAGAGAGGATGAACCAGCAAGACTGGACCTAGTATTCACCTTAAGAAGTTCAGACACTGAGGACATCACATATGAAAAGCCCCTTGGAGCTATTGACCCTTCATAAGGTTCAGTAGCAAAGAAAACTGGTGGGAAAAACTATAAATGAAATAGTGGAATACATGACAACGAAATGCGAGGCAGAGAAGAGGCTCGTACCCAAGGGCAACAGAAGTAATGAGAATACTAGAACGAACCCTTAGTGCATCCAAAGGTGTAGAAAGGCCAAAATTCAGTGTGCTAGAGAACAGAAAAATACCGAAGGCAAAGAACCTAGGAAAATAAGGAGAGTAGTAGAAAAGCCAGAAACGAATGTGCTCAGATAAGGAGGGAGGCTCAACGGCAATATGAAAATGGCATAGCATCAAGAGTCAAGTCTGACCTGAAGCTGTCGTACAGCCTCATCAGGAGGAAAATAGTCAAGGACCAGGTAATCAGGCTGAGGAAGGAAGGAGGGGACATCACAAGAAACTGCTGAAAAGAATGTGAAGAGCTTAACAAGAGATTTAAGGAAGTATTTTCAGTGGAGACAGAAAGGACTCCAGAAAGCCGGAATGGTGTGGTACACCAACAAGTGCTGGACACAATACACACAACCGAGGAAGAGGTGAAGAAGCTGCTGAGTGACCTAGATACCTCAAAGGCGATGGGACTGGACATCTCTCTGTGGGTCCTGAGAGAGAGAACAGAGGCGCTGTGTGTGCCACTAACAATAATCTTCAACACATCTATCGAAACAGGGCGACTACCCGAAATGTAGTAAATTTTTAAGAGAAAAGACGGATACGCGGCAGGAGAGGATTGGTGAAGCAGATAGAAAGGAATGAGCTTATTCACGACAACCAGCACAGTTTCAGGAAAGGGAAATCCTGTGTCACAAACCTAATAGAGTTTTATGGAAAAGGATCTTGGGGTGAGTATAATACTGGGCACATCTGCTGATGTGCACATCAACCAGATGGCAAACCTAAGAATAACATTTCGACTGTCAAACCTAAGAATAGCATTTCGACACCTTTGTGAGGAATCGTTCAAACTCTGTACACCGTGACGTCAGGCCATATTGAGTGTGCAGCACCAATATGGAACCCACCTGGGTCAAACGTCAAGAAATTGAGAAAGTTCAAAGGTTTGCAAGAAAACTACTCCCGGAGCTAGGAGAGGTTAAGGGAAATCGACCTGACTACATTAAAGGACAGGAGAGATAAGGGGGACATGATAAAGACATATAAAATACTGAGAGGAATTGACAAGGTGGATAGGGAGAGAGTGCACCTAGTGGCGACCAGTGAAGAGGCGGATCCAGGAGCTATGAATCGACCCCTGCAACTACAATTAGGTGAAACACATACTCATCACGATATTGATTGATGTTGATTTTCTGTGGATTTGCAATATAGGAAATGCAGAGTAAAAGATTTTCACATAATATGTTATAAGCTTATATAGGAAGGACTTGGTATAAATTTATATATTTGTGTAATAGCTCAAGTAACACTGGGAGAAGATAGACATTGAAAATGCCAAAGCAATCCAATACATTGAAAGCTGCAATCAAACAACTAACTGAAGTACATAAAATCATAGGATCTGTCATAGCACAGTCCTTTTCAACTTAAGGAAATGGAAGCCAGATCATTCAAAATTGATCAGAAGTGAACACACAACTCCAGCACCCGAGGAAACTAAAAAGATTTACTCAATTAGCTGCCATCCTGTCTTTACCTTCATATGTATTGTGCCACTCTTGTATGGTGAAATGCACCTTCTAAACAGTTCTCTTCACTTTTTAAAGGGATCCCAAGTGATCAAAATATAGGAAGGACTTGGTATAAATTTATATATATTTGTGTATATAAGTGCTCAATAGTAAACCACTGGGAGACAGAAACTCAGACAATTCTGCCATTTTTCAATATGTCAGCAAGAACAATCACAATATTCATTAGAAAGCTGCCACCATCAAACAACTCATACTGAAGCTACAAATACAAAATCATAGGATCTGCCCTCATAGCTACCAGTCCCACTTTCAACATTCACAGGAACAATGGAAGCCAGACGTCATTTCAAAATTCGCATTCAAGAAGTAGACACCAGAGCACAACCTGACACAGAACACCAACACGAGATCAGGAATTACATAGAACAAAGGAATTTCTTACTCAATTTTTTAGCTTCTGCACAAGTCCTGTCTTTACCCGTTCAGTACTTGATACGTCCCCTCACGTGCCACGTCTTTGTACTGGGTGAGGTGCAACCTTCCTTATATATTCATGTTCTCCTTTCACTTATGTATTTGCTGAAGAGGATCCCAGAAGGTGATCAAAATATATAGATCAATTAATATTCTGAGTTTCTGTCACCATGTGTTCTATTATTGAGTATTGACAAGTGTTCATTATACTTTAGTTATCCATGTATGTATGTGTACATATATGTCCTGATTTATGGAAATAAATGGTATAAAATACCGACACAATGGAAAAATAAACACATAAGCAGTATAATGTGATCCTTTATTGACAACGTTTCGCTCACGCAGTGGGCTTTATCGAGTCACAGACAGATCTACCTGGATAAAGAATAACATGAATATTTATAGGATTTAGTCAGGTGGAGAATGCTGAACCTATTGCTAAGAAACTTCTTCAACGCTATCCCACATAGAACTCAAGAATGGAACACTGCAGGTCCTTTAAGTCACACAAGGTTTTAAACTATCACACTACTTTGAAGACTGCCACATGCAGCATTCTCCACCTGACTAAATCCTATAAATATTCATGTTACTCTTTTTCCAGGTAGATCTGTCTGTGACTAGATAAAGCCCACTGCGTGGGCGAAACGTTGTCAATAAAGTATCACATTATACTGCTTATGTGTTTATTTTTCCGTCCTGATTTATATACTATTTATATTTTATCCTATAATCTTTTTACATGCAACAAAGACACTTAAACTATATGGGGAATAAAATTTACAGATTAATTATGATTCATAATTCTTATTAATCGATGTAAAAATTGTAATTGAATGTTGTTTTTTCAGTCAAAAATCCATGTAAACAATGAGTTATATCATAGTTTGGTATTCTTATTTTATATCAGATTTATTTATTGCCAATGTGAAGATAACTAATTTTCTTATCTGGCATTTCCTTGTTTTCAGGGATGATAATTGGGCCGAGTTTAGGAACAAATGTGTCCAAAATTTATTTCATTAGCGACGTGGTAGGTTTTTTCCTTGCAACCACTGTGCCAATAATCTTCATACTGATATTCTGGGTGGATGGTCGCCGCTTCAAGTTGTTGCTGGACTCATTAAAGGACCTCGTACACCTACAAGATTTCCAGATGATGCTTCGTTCTTATGTTTTCAAGATTGGTCTAGTTCTTTTCTTTTCTATAACTGAAATTTTTCTTCGAGCAGTGTGGTATAAGCCTTACTTTCAGGTAAAGGTGCCACACGTTGTTCTGAAATTTAGTTTGGCATATTGTCTCCCTCTGTTGTCATTATTATTGTGCTTTCCGTTGATAATCTATGTAACTGGTTGTCATCTGATCAGAAATGCTTTCCTCTGCACTAACAACACCTTAGAGACTTTACTCTTTCACCGGATGGTTACTGAGGAACCTTACACATCTCTGCTTCACTATATCCGCAAGATTCGTCGTAATTATTTGCACCTGCAGCGTCTCCACCAACTGCTCAGTCAGTTCATGTCACTTCCTCTGATCCTCTTCAGTCTCGAGAGATTTGCTGTGTCCATTGTTAATCTACTATACATGATAGGCTATAGTAATAATTTCATATCTCATTATGAATACTTTTTAATTACTCTCAACTGCTTGTTTACGTTGATTATCTTCTATGTTCAAGGCTACTCAGCAGACGCTCTTAGAGATCAGGTATGCTATAAAACATATTTTTTTTTATTGAAATTATCATATAAAATTATAAAAATTATCATAAAATTATCAGTATATTTCATTGAAAGAATCAATAATTTTAAAAAATATTGTATTGCTTTTATTACTCTTGAAATAAAATATACCCAAAAAAACTGGGAAAAATTAGTTTTATTTTGGGAAAAAAAATTTTTTTTACTTGCTGTTGACCGATCAGTGTTGTTGAATTAAATAAGAAATATTATATTTTCATTTTCTGTTTTTTACAAAAAAAATATATTTTATATCTAAATTTTAATTTAATAATTTTTAATAATGAAATAATTATAATAATTATAATTATTTCTCTTAATACTTTAACTTATTTTTAAACTTCTAAAAAAGAAAATATTTTTTCGTTTTTATTTACCTTACATCTTATTATA